>JASTWL010000233.1:0-279817 GCA_035220575.1 Temnothorax rugatulus | reverse complement strand
ACAATCGTCCGTGCCAGCGAACGCACATAACGGTCCACCGCCGCTCGTCAAGGACTGCTACGAGTGCAACCGCGCGCTCACTCTGAACGGTGAATCGCGACTTCCCGCAATAGGAAGAGAAACAACTCTCCCGCAACCCGACCGAATCGCCGCGTGTGCGGCTCCGTCTGCTCGATCGCGCGATAAACGCTCTTCCCTTCGAGCTGCATATACCCGGCTATCAGTTCTGCGGACCCGCAAGCGTCTAGCGAAGAGACTAGCGCGCGGCGACAAAGGCATCAATCCGTTGGACGCGGCGTGTCGAGAGCACGACGTCGCGTACTCGCGAAGCGGCGAGCTCGCCGAACGACACGTCCCGATCGATCGCTCGCCGAGAGGGCGCGCGAGCGCGTCACCGCGAGGGACTCGACGGTCGTGAGAGACTCGCCGCGGCGGCCGTATGGGCGGCTATGAAGGCGAAGACGAAATGGGCATGGGTTATGGAAAACGAAAAACAAGCGGAGGAAAGGAACGCGATCGAGGAGAAACGCGAGGAAGAGCGGGAAGAAGAGCCGGAGGATACTTCCGACGGCGAAACGCGACGGCTTCCTGCCTTTTCTGCCGATGTTGGGTGCGCTCGGTTCCTTGATCGGTGGCGCGGCAGGTGTGGCCAAAGCGGTGAGCGCCGGCAAAGCGGCGCAACGACAACTCGACGAATTGCAGCGACACAATCGCGCGATGGAGGGTCGCGGATTGTACCTCGCGCCGTACACGAAGCGCGGGAGTGGTGCGAGGAGAATCGGTGAAAAAAAAAAATTTCGCGGAAGAAGGCGACGTTAGCGCTTCTACCGCCGTACGGCGTCACGACGAACGAGCAGCTCGATCGATCGGCGCGTCGCTGCGCGTGCCGTTCTTCCGTGGGGTGTTCATGCGCGACGCTCTGCTGACGAGGGTGCGATACGCGGAGTGCGGCATCTGTGAATCTCGACGACGCGACGGGTCCGGGCACGCATTGGGTCGCTTACGCGAAGAAAGGGAACGCCGCGATCTATTTTGACGCGTTCGGAAATCTCCGTCCGCCGAGGGATATCGCGCGATATCTCGGCGAAAGCGCGATCGTGACGTACAATCGTCGCGCGTTTCAGACGTTCGACCAGCGAATCTGCGGACAGTTTGTGCCTGCGATTTCTTCGCGAGATCGATTGGGGGAGTTGCGGTGGACGATCGACGTTCTCCCGCGATGTCGCTGACGCTCACGTTAACCGGAACCAGTAGCGTTCTCACGGCGAGTCACTTTCCCGCTTTGGATCTGAGCGACGACGAGTACGAGCTGGGTTTGACGACTTTTGAGACGTACAACTCGATACCGAACGTTACGTCCGCGAACAATCGATTCTACTTCGGCCAGGACGACCGGAAGATCGTCGTTCCGGAAGGGTCGTACGAGCTGCGAGCCGTGAGCAGATATCTGCGCGCCGCTCTTCTTCATCGCGAACGTCGAGCCCGTGAGAGAGAAAAAATGAAGGAGAAAGAAGCGGGAAAACTGCAAGCCGATGGCGGCGCTGGGCAGGTAAGAGAAGAAAATCGGACGAACAAGGACGACGACGACGACGACGACGACGACGATGGTTACCGCATATACGAGGATGACGACGACGACGACGACGACGACGACGCCAAGGACAACGGCGATAGAACGATACTCGCCCTTCGCGCCAACGAGAATACCATGAGGAGCGAGATAAAGTGCGCCTACAGAGTGAATTTTACAAAACCCAACAGCATCGGTTCTCTTTTGGGTTTCTCGAGCGATCGTATCCTAAAACCGAACAAATGGTACGTTTCCGACAGACCCGTTGACGTCATGAGCGTGAACATAATTCGCATCGAATGCAGCATCACCGCGGGAGCGTACAGCAACGGACGCTCGGTGCACGCGATCCACGAATTCGCGCCGCAAGTGCCGCCGGGATATAAACTGTCGGAGACTCCGACGCAGATCATTTACCTCCCGATCGTCGCGCGAAGCGTCACCGATATCACGGTGCGAGTCGTGGATCAGAACGATCGGCTGATCGACTTTCGCGGCGAGGAGATAACGATCAGACTGCACGTACGTCGTCGCAGTTATTGCGTGTGTGTGCGCGTGTCTCCACAGCCTGAAGAGAGAGAGAGAGCGAGAGGGATGCTCGTTCTGAACGGATCGGGCGCGAATTGCACGAACGAGCGAGCCAGGTCGTTCCACGACGAGATCGGAAGCGAAGGGAAGAGAAGAGCCGTTCTCAGCAGCGCCAACGTCAAGTTTCTGCAATCGCTGGGTCTCGCCGTGAGAAACTCCCCACTGTCGCGTCGTTTCCGTATCGAGAGAAAAGATCATGGCGGGCGACATACTGAGTATCGGCGATGAGCCGGTCTTCGACGAGCGCATCGTCGGAATCGAGTATCACACGTATAACCCGTACGTCAACACGACGTTCGGGTACAACGACGAGATACGAATACCCATACAGCAGCAGGATCTGTACACGCTGCCGAGCGACAGTTTTCTGTACATCGAGGGACGTCTCTACGACGACGGTGCGACGACGACGTCGGAGGGGAGGGATGACCAAAGGCAATACGCGAAATTGGTCAACAACTGCGTCGGATTTATGTTCGAAGAAATTCGCTTAGAGCTCAACGGCGTGGAGATCGATCGGTGTAGAAACGTCGGAACAACCACCACGATGAAGAACTTCGTGTCGCTGACCGTCCAACGAGTCAGGAGACTGCAGAACGCCGGATGGAGTTATCCGACGGACGATTCGAATGTGAACAGCGCATCCCGTGATTTCAATTTTTGCGTAGAATTGAAGGATCTACTGGGTTTCTGCGAGGACTACAGACGCCTGTTGCTGAACGTGAAACAGGAGCTTGTCCTGGTACGCGCTCGTAACGACGTCAATTGCGTCGTAGATCCGAAAAAGATCGTGCGAGAGATCCTGCCAAGGATCCTAAAATTACGCTACTGAAGGTGCAATGGACGTATGCCGCACGTGTTGTTGAACGATGTGACTAAATTGTCGCTATTGCGAACGTTGGAGAGCGGACGATTTCTGAGCGCGGCCTTTCGCTCTTGGGAAATGTACATATGGCCCGAGCTGCAGAGCACGACCAAGCATTCGTGGGCCGTGAAAGCCGCGCCGCAGTTGGAGAAGCCGCGATACGTCATACTCGCGCTGCAGACCGGGCGGCTAAACGAATTCACGGAGGACGCTTCGAGATTCGATCATTGCGCGCTCACCAATGTGAAATTGTATCTCAACTCGGAATTCTATCCCTACGACAATGTGAACGTGGATTTCGAAAGCGGCAGGTTCGCCGTGCTGTACGAGATGTACGCGAAATTTCGAAGATCGTACTACGGGGATAATCGCGACGACGCACTCCTTTCCCCGCGCGAATTCGCGCGGGTAGCTCCGCTCGTGGTGATCGACTGTTCCCGTCAGAACGAATCGGTGAAGAGCGCCACGGTGGACGTGCGCATCGAGTTCGAATGCCGAGATAACGTTCCACCGAAAACCACCGCCTTTTGTCTCATCATTCACGATCGCGTCATCGAGTACAGTCCGCTGACCAATGTGGTGCGCAAAATTTTCTAACGGAAGATGCGATTGTGGGATGCCACACCCCGGAAACGGGAAATATATAAATACGAGGATCCTTCGATCGTTCCTCAGATCCCGTCAGGAACCGAGCGGTGTAAGTTCGAATATATTTTTTTCCAACACACGCCGACTCAATGGCCGCAGCAGCAGCAACGACGACGACGATCTTCGTCGACCTGCAGGGATTCGTGGTGGGCGAGAGATTCGTCGCGAAGGAGGTGGCCGTGCTCCGAAGCGAGACGCGAGAACTCGCGCATCACGTGTTTCGCGCGCCGATGAGGTGGGACTTGCTTACGAGTGCTGAAAAAGCAAGGGCCAACTGGTTGATGACAAACCATCACGGCCTCCGTTGGGAGGACGGTGATGTGGACTATCGCCGAGCCAGGTCGATTATTCGACGCGCGGTGTGCGACGACCTGGGCGAGAGAGGAGAAACGCCCGGCGCGCGAATCTACGTGAAAGGGCTCGAGAAGAAGAGGTGGTTGGAGGAGATTCTCGGCGACGCCGTTCGCGACGTCGACGCGACGATCGTGACCATCGACGACGAGTACGACGACATCGATCGGCTGGAGTTTCTTCGCGCCGATCACACTTTTCGCTGCGGACGTCATCAACGGTGCTGCGCGATGGAGAACGTGTTCAAGTTGCGCGGCTGGTGGAACGAGCGACACGAGTTTCTGTCCAGCGTCGTTAGCGACTTATCTTTTTCCCAGGTGCATGATTCCACGGATTAAATATTATAGATGTACATCCACATCCTATATATATTTTATTCAATGATAAAGAACCTGATGTACCTAACCTGATGTAAAGTCGACGTTGTTCCTTATCTATTAGTATATAATTTTATTCGATAATAAAGAACCTGATGTAAAGTCGACGTTATTTATTATCTACCCCCTTAATATTCTGTACATAAATTATGTGCCGCCGAGTGCGTAAAATGGCCGGTCGCGGGGAGCGCGATACCTCTCAACGAGATAAACAGAGAGAACGGCGAGTGAAAAAAAAAAACGAGAACGCGAGACGGGTGGGAGCGATAGCGTCGAGCGCGATACGGGAGCGAACGATAGCGAGAGCGAGTGACCGAACGAGCGATAACGTTGAGCGCGCGAGACTGAGCGGTGTCGGAAAAGTCGAGCGGAAGCGCGATATCGGCGGCGGCTGTTGTTGTTATTCGCACGTATTTACTAAATTAATATAATTATGTTTATTTTAATATTTATTTAACACTATGAATATTTACTATTGCTTAATATGTATTTCATACTTATTTATTTCAATTAATATAATTATGTTTATTTTAATATTTATTTAACACTATGAATATTTACTATAGAGCGAGTGACCGAACGAGCGATAACGCCGAGCGCGAGACCGAGTGGAGTCGGAAGCGTGATAGCGGCGGTGGGAGCGTCTGTTGGGATTATTATTCACACTTATTTACGTTATATAATCTTTATTCAACGTTATATATTTATTCATACATGTGTAAATACTTTGTACTTATTTAATATATATTGTATTACTTCACATTTTGACATATTTTATGGATTCTGCATATTACTTAACGCTAGAGAGGACAGGAAAGCCCTCGTCGTCGAAGTCGTTTAAATCGACCAACATGTTTTCACCGCCCTCATCATTATCATCGTGATCATTATCATCATGATCATTATCATCGTGATCATTATCATCGTGATCATTATCATCGTGATCATTATCATCGTAATCATTAGCATCGTGATTAGCGCCGCTCTTTTCCATGGAAGTCGAAGCCGAAGAATCGTACCGCGCAACGTCACGATAGACGCTGCGCATCCTGGCAGCATACAGTTTGATGTCTTTTCCAGATTTTTTTATCACCGACGCAATGAGGGCTCTAGATAAAAAAACACATATGATTAGTACATGACTGAATATAATAAATACTGTTAGTTTTTTTAACACACTTACATTCGGTCGCACATTTCTCCCTCCTCGTCGATATGTATGCTGATTTCAACACAGGGCGGCGCTCCGTCCCTGACCCTTCGCCAACGATGCTGCATCTGCAGCATCGCATCGGTAAGGCTGTCAACATCAAGAGCTAAAAGTCTTATTTGGGTTTGCACCTTTGCATACACCTCTTTTAACTGAGTAATTCTTTCCATTTTTTACACGTTTACACCAGCTTGAATGCACGACTGCGGACAGACTACACCCAAGTCTAGCCTAGAGTTCTTATATATATCGAGGATGTGCAATCAAAGAAGGAAATTGTGGGATGAAAACTATTGTAAAAATAGCGTTTGCATAGAGGGTAAAGTGCATTTTTTTTATCAAAACGACTCATCCGCTGGGAATCGTCGACGCACTTTTTCCACCCCACCACTACCTGTCCGCAGCCACGAGTTCTTCCATCGAGGATGTGCAATCGAAGAAGGAAATTGTGGGATGAAAACTATTGTAAAAATAGCATTTTGCGTAGAGAGCAAAGTACATTTTCTTATCAAACCGACTCTTTCAGTCGGAATCGTCGACGCACTTTTCCACCCCGCCACCACCTGTCCGCAGTCTCGGGTTCTCATATATCGTCGAGGATGTGCAATCAAAGGAGGAAATTGCGCGATGAAAACTATTGTAAAAATAGCGTTTGCACAGAGTAAAAGTGCATTTTTTTATCAAACCGACTCATCCGTCGGAATCGTCGACGCATTTTTCCACCCCGAGACCCCGCCGCCACCTGTCCGCGCTATCGGTAACGAGCATTCCCGCGTAAGTCGCTCGCGCTCATATCGCGCTCATATCGCGACGCACCGTCATCGCAGTTCCGCCGCAGCTTCTCTCTCTCGCTCTCGACGATGTGGCTCGCGAGCGTAATCGTGTTAACCGGATGTTTTATCGCTGTGAGGTGCATCGATCCTACGGACGGAAATCACGCGCTTACGATCAATTACCTGCAGAATTATGGATATCTGACCAAAGATGTGGGTGCGTTTCCGGCTCAGAGACGAAACGACGTTCTTCGTAACGCCATCGAGGAATTTCTAGAAATACTACGATTTGCCCGACGATGGAACGCTCAACAACGAAACGCTGCAATTGATGGGGAAACCGCGATGTGGTTTCCGAGATATCCTGAAGCACGGGACGCGAGCGAGTCTAACCAAATGGCCGAAGACGCACCTGACGTGGTATTTTTACGTAGCCACCGAGAGCGAGTTGAACACGGCGCAGGCCGCGTTCGACGTGTGGTCGCAGCATTCGGCATTGACGTTCGAACGCTCAGAAACGAATCCTGACATTGTGATATCCTGGCGACGCCTACGTCACGCTAACATAAATATCAAGGTAAACGGCCCAAATTGCTCGGACAAATTCGACGGTGCCGGTGGCGTGCTCGCCCACGCGTCTCTCCCGATGGACGAAGCGGGTTTCGTCTCCGAGGTGCACGTCGACGCGGACGAGCCGTGGCACATTTACGTCAGTAACAATCCCTCGGATACGATGTCCCTTTATTACACGCTGACGCACGAGATCGGTCACTCTCTCGGATTACTGCACAGTAAGCGCAAGACTTCGGTGATGTTCGCGTACACACCCAACAAGCAGTATCCGGTGAAGCTCGACAAATACGACATCATTGATATTCAACGTTTGTACGGTGAGAAAATCGTAAACGAGGCCCCACAGACGCCGCCGCCGCCGCCGCCACCATCGCCGGATCTGTGCGCCCTTGATCGCGTAAACGCGATATTGATTTTGGACAATCGAATATACATCTCGTACAAGCATTACGTTTGGGTGATCAATCTGGACGGTAGAACGTACAATGGACCTTTAGCCCTGTCAAATCACATGAGCTTTCTTCACGACAATTACACGCGCATAGCCGCCGTCTATCAAGCCCCGTCCGGCGATATCATGGTGTTCGCGGATAATTTGGCATACAGGGTTCAATATCCGGAATTTACTCTGCGACCAAATTGGCCGAAAACCTTGCAAGAACTCGGATTTCCCGCAAAGACGAAAATAAACGGAGCGGTGAACACCCACAGGGGACGTTCCTTCGTGTTGTTCAACGGTAACTCGGTGGCCGAGATAAACGAATGTGACGACAGTAGAGTTGCCAGATTTACGGCTCTCGAGACGACGTTTCCCGGAATACCGACCGGCGTGACGTCGATCTTCCGATACATCGACGGCAATCTGTACTTCACCACTCGGGCGCAGTTCTACAGATTCAACGAATTTACGAGCACCGTTACGGCAGCTGGTAAATTCGATCTACGGATGCTGAATATCGTCTGCCCTAAGGCTGAACTGTTGCAACAGTTGCGCGATCTTCTCGATCGAATCGTACGCGTCGGCGATTTAATGTCACCGACGAGCGATTCGGACGATGACGACGACGACGACGGTAGTGTTCGTATTTCCGATCGCCGCATCAACCGAAGAAAGTAGGGAGGAACTGCGCACATCCCCACACACACCACACCACACATCGCGCGATATAAGTAGGATTTTTTTACTTATACCGATGTGTTCCACCCAAAGCATCAGTATCGCATCGTCAGCCGAATACGACGCGTCGGAAGAAATTTTGAGACGAACGACAGTTCCGTAGTGCGAAATGTTCTCGACGCTGTCCGACCAACCCGCGCCGAGGGATCTTTCTCCTCGCGAGACGGATTCGGAGGTGAACGAAAACGGCAAGAGACGAAGGATCGAATCGACGAAGGACGATCGTCGTGATCATCAGCATCGTCAGACGTCACGTTCCCAGGTCTCACCCCCCAACGACGTTATTCGCGAGATCCACGTCATGGCTCCGGTGCGCATCCTGACTACGCGTTATCCGCTGACGCCGACTGGCTACAAATACTTAACCATTGGTATCAAGATCAAGTCGCCGTGGTACGGTGTACCCTCGCCTTCATACGTGGATATCGCCTTGGGAGATAAGCAAGGCAAGGAGATCAGTCTGACGGTCGATATGTAGAAAGGACTGGTCGAGCACAAACACGACGTATTGGAGAGTCTACGATCTAGCCTCGTCGAGCCCGGAAGCCGCTCCCCCGCGCCGATATCGATCGGAGACCTGACGCTGCGATTCGGATCGATAAACAACCTGCCGATCTTGCGTATGGAGCTACCCAACGCGAATCGTCTGGCAATGTCGCTCACCACCGTGTCCTCGCTGTACCATTTACAATATTGCATCGATCGTGTCGTCTCAGGGCTGAGCACCGCAACCGCGGAAGTCGACGCGAAGTATTCGCGCTATCGGTTGATAGCCCACGATGCGCGTAAGACGGGAACTTCGGTCAAGTATGCGATACGGAAGAGTGAATATTTCGATCTCAACAACATTATCGATTGTGAGATCGTTGCGCTCTGTTTCAGAGCCTAATGTCATGATGTGTGATATATATATTTATAAATATAAAAATTGTAAAAACGCACATCGACGTATGTATATTTTTTATTTATCAAATTAAACAACTACGAGAATATCTCATATGTGTGTTCTCTCTCTTTCTTTTCCCTCCTTCCAGATCTGTACGACGCGATCCCGCGATCCCGCGCTCCCTAAATCCCCCGACTCCGCTTGCTACACAATCGCCGCGATTACGTCATCCGCGTTGCGCGAAGAGATGGATTGAAACGACATTCGAACCCGAATCAGTATGGAACAAATAAAGGCGATCGAGATCCCGGGTAAAGAACGACCTTGAACACGTTCGAACGTGTTTTCGCGCGCTCATCCCCCCCACCCACCACGCGGGACGTTGAAAAGAACGACCTTGAACGAGTTCAAACATGCGCGCCGCCGCGATCGACGACGCTCCCCCTTTCGGGAGAAGGAATCGCGATTTTTCACCCCTCGGTCGATAACGGCGGAACCGCTTCGACCATCGGTCGATAACGGCGGAACCGCCGCTCCGAGCGCCCCCACACCGACCGTCGGTAACGCGGGACCGCGCCCCCCCGCCCCCGACCCCCTCGAAACCGCCCGGGCCCGGAGTGACTTTGGGGGGGTTCCCCCACTCTGACCCCCCTAGGGAGTGCCTAGGGAATTTTCGTCCTACAAGGTCTTGCAAATACTAATAAATTGCCTAGTGACTTTTCCCCCCGCATGTCCCCCCCTCCGATGAACCGTTACACCTTCCCTTGCCCCCCTCGCCCATCTCTTACGGCGTCCCCCCGCGGCCCCGCGGCTCCCCCCGACCCCCCCCTGAGATGCCTGGGGGAGAAGTAGCTATTCTCTAACTACTACCGGTATCAGAAATTTTTCAAATTTTTCGGGAAATAATTGACTAAATCTTAAAGAATTGTATATGCTTTTATATTAATCTACCGATTTATCGATTTAGTTAAAACCGGTTCAAAAATTTTAATAAATTTTTGGGGATGGGTTTAATTGCAATTTTTCGGGAAATAATTGACCGAATCTTAAAGAATTGTATATAAAACAGGGGTAGAATTTCCCGGGGAGTGTAATTTTACGTTACCGATCTTTTTGGAAACCGGTATCAGAAATTTTTCCAATTTTTCGAGAAATAATTGACTGAATCTTAAAGAATTGTATATGCTTTTACATTAATTTACCGATTTATCGATTTAGTTAAAACCGGTTCAAAAATTTTATTAATTTTTTGAGGATGGGTTTAATTGCAATTTTTCGGGAAATAATTAAGATTCAGTCAATTATTTCTCAAAAAATTGCAAAAATTTCTGATACCGGTTTCCAAAAAGATCGGTAACAAAAAATAGTCTTATTACACATGTCCTCCGGGGCGAAGCCCGGGTAACCAGCTAGTGGTTATATATAATTGTATATAATCTATGTGGATAAATGCTTTCTTTATATAATTTATATATAAATTATAAGAACTCATATATAATCATGTCAAATTGTATATGAAACATTATATATATTTAAATATATTTTAATCGCCTGTATAATTATATATAGTCATGTATAATCATATATAATATCATATATAAGTACGGAAATTTTGCTTTTTATATATAACGTTACATGAAATTATATATAATTATATAGGGTTATATATACTTCCATATGAATCTTATATGTATCCATACATGAGTGTATATGATCTATTGTTCATATCTAATTATATTTGGAATTATATATGCTTATATATAATGATATATGGACCCATATATAATTTTATATAAAATACCAAATTTCATATATAATCACATATAATCATATATATTTATATATAATTATATATAATTACATATAATCTTTTTTCTCGAGATATTGTGATTATATATAAGTTCATATAAGAGGTATTTTTTACCGGGATATAATCATATATGCTTATATATGGTGATATATATAATTATATATTCTCATATATAGCCACACATATAATATTGTTTAAAATTATATTTTCCATTTTTTATATGATCATATATAATTATATATCTACTATTAATATAAACTAATATTTTTAAACTGTAATAATTGTAAATGACGTAATATATGAAATCAGCAACTTATAGCGTTTTTGACTGTGTCGAATTTGCTCGCTCCGCGAGCGATTAATGACGTCACTTCGGCAAATCGAGCAATAACATTGGTCGATTCTTATTTATGAATCACCTCATTAACTTACAAAGAAAGAATTGATTTATAAGTGGAACCGTTTTCAAGAAAATCGGTCCATTAATGAAAAATTAAACCCATCCCTGTTTAATTAGAAAAATTTTGGCACCAGTTTCAAGAAAATCGGTACATTAGGTATATATTCTACGCATATATCATTAAAGTGAGAGAGAGAATTAAGGAAAGTTTCTCGAGTAGAGGAATAGTTTGGTGCTCACGATTCTAATATAAAGCTTCTACTGTAATTACATCTCATTGTCAGAAGAACGTTATTACATTTACTACTGTAATTACATTTCAGAAAAAATATAATACCTATTGTAAGTAATGTGAACAAAAGATTACATCTGTATGTAATTTAACAAATAAATTTTTTCTTTTTTCTATTCCGGTTTATCGTCAAAGAAAAGTTAATTGGAGAGTCACCAAAAAATATACTCTGACACAAAATATATAAAAAAGAGAAATAAAGGTCGAGAAATGAATCAAATCGATTTGATTTGATTTGATTTATGTTATTAAATGCAAAATGTTCAGTATTGAAGGTGGAACGGTTAATGCTATTCTCTTAATTAATACTTTCGCCAGGTCGTGAATGCGTTGTCGCTGTACAGGACGAGCCGCGAGTATACAGAATGACACAAAAATTCCCGGAATTTTTTTGAAAACATATTAATTAGCTACAATTTGGTATACAAATTAAACATCTACACTTTAGACAGAATACAAACTTTATTAGAACATTAATAATAAAATTAAACAAAGAAAATTACAATAAATGCTCAAAATTGTTTCCTTTAGCTTTAATACATTTTCGAAACCGTTTCGGAAAATTGTTCACGCACTGCTGGATGATAATTTCATCCCAAGCACGTTGCAGGGCCACCTTGAAGTCCGTATTAGACTACGGATTGAGATTGGATTGAAATTTAATCAATCAGAATAGAAAAAAACTGATCTCAAGTTTAGTGAACTTTGCTCTGATTGGTCTTTCAATCCAATCTCAATCCCAATCCGTAGTCTGATACGGGTTTGAGGGATTTCGTTAATTTAAAACGAACTTCAGAGATGTTTTGCTCCAAAATGGAAAAGTCTATCCGATTCAAATCCGAAGAGTTTGACGGCCATACGTCCGTGTCCCAAAAACCGAAAAACAGCTTTTCGCACGTCGCGATCGTTGTTCGCACCGAATGAGCCAGTGTCCAATTTTGCTAGGGCATAAATCCTTCTCCACCGAAATGCTTTGATGCTTATGGCTCCAACGCCTGGAAGAACGGTCTCTTGGTAGCTGCGGTATTGATTGATTTTTACATTTCTTTCGATGAAAATCAATGGCCTCGCGCAGATGTCTGCCTAGATCATCACGGACGCAGGAAAATAGCTGCGAGTGACGATCCTTGCAGTGACGGACTTCTTCTGATCTTTCTTGAGCAGTTGCCAATCGTTCTGGCGGTTATGCGGACGCTTGATGGTGAAAAAATTTTCTCATCCGTAAAAAGTACTTTTTGCAAACGACTATCACCGACCAAACACTGTTGCGCCGCGCTTTTGTCAATCAGTTTATCTTTATAGCGTTACTGCGGAAGTGTCCACGGCCCATTTTATAACTTCGCATCTTCAGCTTCTTATTGACAATCCAGCGGACGCTTTCGCGACTGATTTCAAGACTTTTTGCCATCTTTCTCGAACGCTCCGGATTGTGCTTGATTTGGCATTCTCTGACATGACTGTAGTGACTGGGCGATCACTGCAAGAACGGTCTGAAGTTGTCCCCAGTTCCTAAAAACGTTTTACCGCATCGTAGACCATAGATTTTTTTGTATCCGGTTGATCTAACAATGTCCGCCGCCTTCATACCGGCCTTGTGTAATTCAATAATAGTAACACGCTTATTTTCCATTTCTGAAAGAAAAAAATTAACAACTAATAAACACTAACTAAGAGTAAAAAGTACGGAGAATTCAAATATACAAAGCAAACTGAAAAAAATTACAATAAACCAAAAAAACAAGATTTTGAAAATTCCAAGAACTTATGTGTCACCCTTTACTGTAGGAATAGAGCCCAGTAGTGCGATTCTGTAACTCGTTATGCTGTCGTTACGTGTTTATAACGACAGTTGCGCAGATATACTATATAATAAAAAAGCTGCGCAACTATCGTTATGAACACATAACGACGCATAACGAGTTACAGAATCGCACTACAGTGGGCCTATTCTGTAATTCTTAACGACAGTTTTGTTATCTTTATATTGTCGTAGCTTTAAATACGTTTATCGACTCCCCTCAGGGTTGCAAGGCGTTTTGTAGGGACGTTCCCAACCCTTTATATTCCAATACTACCCTTCTCCTCTCAATTAACCCTTTGGACCAACGGCTTAACGTCTCTTTCCGAAAGACGGAGCCCAGTTTGCGCCGCACAAGAGCCTTTCTTGCACGGAGGGCGCAGCTTTCGGAAAAAACTTTCCATGTTTACATGGGCTCGAACCTGGTTCCTCAGATTACGAGTCTGGCGCTCTACCACTAGACTTTCATGGTGTCCCATGAGCGTCGAGTTGGGCGCTTTAATTCTGCGTTTGGTTCATCCCACAGCGCCAGTTCTGCTTACCAAAAATGGCCCACTTGGCACTCTGATCCGTAAATAAGATGCTCGTGGCTTCATAGTTCAAGAAAGCCAGAGATCTCACCCATTTAAAGTTTGAGAATAGGTTGAGGTCGTTTCGGCCCCAAGGCCTCTAATCATTCGCTTTACCAGATGAGACTCCCGCGCGTTCCGTGCGGAACGGCCGAGTGCCAGCTATCCTAAGGGAAACTTCGGAGGGAACCAGCTACTAGATGGTTCGATTAGTCTTTCGCCCCTATACCCAGTTCCGACGATCGATTTGCACGTCAGAATCGCTACGGACCTCCATCAGGGTTTCCCCTGACTTCGTCCTGACCAGGCCACACTGCCGCCTTATTGTCGTAGCTTTTTTATCATACATAATATTTGCGCAACGCAAATATAACGATAACGAAACTGTCATTAAGAGTTACAGAATAGACCCACAGGTCATATTATGCATTTTATTAATTTTTCTATTTAAGTTATTTTAAATCGATGAAAAAAAAATTATGACATTGAAAATTTAAATATTTGAACACAAGTTTTTTTTATATACATATACTAGACATCACAGACGTGCGCTTTGCACGCGCTATTTAGCTTTAATATTATATAATTACATGCGATTTACTACATTTTATCTATATTTATCGGCTGTAAATTATAGTGAAACACAGCGGTAGCTTCGATAAACGGCTACTATAATGGTCATTCTTACACAGAGATAGGTCTACGGGAAACCATTATAGTCATTAATAGCGAAAGGATTAATAAAAGGCAACTTTGAGTGTATTTGGAAGATTCTAATAATTTTGACGATAAGAAAATAGCTTTTGCAAGTATTCTGAACATTAAGGGGATCCTATAGCGAAGGCCGAACTTCCTCGATGTCGATAATGTCAACATTTCTAGTTCTGTTTTCTATGTTATATATCTATATCTGTCCTTGTCTAACTATAGGTATCTGTCCTTGTCCGATTGCTGCGCCATCTCTCGCTACTTCTTATCCTATCAACCTGCATGTGCTTTTGCATATATAAAAGTTAAAAGCATGACACTTTTTTTCTAGACTTCTATCGTAGTTGTAATTGCATGATATTGTTCTTCAATGTTTTCCCTAGAGAGCTAGTATCTCATTTTGTATATATAAACTGCAGTATTTTTGTATAAGCAAATATTGTCATCAGAGTGACAGCTCTATGTGCCCAAATTTTTAATTTTTTTTGTTTGGATGTAAAACCGACCCTATAGCCCTCTACATTTTTGTGCGTACTTTAATTCTGTATAAAAATTTTGCAATTCCGTAAAGCCAATTAAAAGTTGTATGCTTTTAACTAAATGTCGGTAATTACTGCCACTATAGGATCCCCTTAAAAATGATGATAAAAATCAAATATTATTTTAATTGATTGTTCTCAAGTTATTGACAAAAATAAGGTATATTAAGGATGAAAATAGCTACAATTACTTTCATTAAGTTCATTTAATATGTTATTATTAATTCAGTATATTATATATGGAGGGGTAAAAGCCATAGTGATGTAAGTCAAATTTTTTTAAATATTGACTTGTGTGCATAGATGCAATCTATACAATATATAAAGTGCATTATATAATTGACAAAAGTAAGCTTTTAGGCCAGGTCAAAATTTAATTTTGAATTTATAATATAACATTAATGACAGACATATTTGTACACAAAAAAATATATTTTTCTATTATACATATGCCCATACAGCACAAAATATTTTTAAAATATTTTTAAAATATTTTTTAGAAAGGTTAAAATAATTCAGAAAAATATTTTTAGATTTAGTTTCTATGTCCGCCAGATCATGTAAAAAAATATTTTTTTTTAATATTTTTAAAAGATTGCAAATAAATATATTCAATAATATTTGTAGTTTTTTAAGAAATATTACTTCAAAAAATAAAATATGTTTAACTCAGCAATAATTGTCTTACGTTTGAAAGATTTTTTTTTAATATTTGAATAATATACATTTTTATATTTAAAGTACTTTTAACTCGACTGTGACTGGCAATATATAACGTCTTTCCGATATGAACATTGAAAAAACTGTGAGCCAACTTGGTTTGTCGGATTCATACAGCACCTTTCCGGATCAATCATCGAGACATTATTAATTTCGACCATGGGTTTTGGTCAGTTGATGTAATTTTCTATATTAAATAGTTTGAATTTTTATTGCGAAAAAATATCACCCCAGCCAGGGTTTGAACCTGGAACCTCCCGTATACCGTGCGGGTGTCGTGCCAGTTAGACCACTGGGGGGGCTGTGGTGATATTTCATCGCAATAACAACTATCAGATGGAGCACCATTTCTTCATCGAAGGTGTATAATAACAGAATAATAAATTTCTTCTGCCAGTATAGAATAACAATTAAAGTACTTTTAACTCGACTGTGACTGGCAATATATAACGTCTTTCCGATATGAACATTGAAAAAAATTACACCAACTGATTAAAACCCATGGTCGAAATTAATAATGTCTCGATGATTGATCCGGAAAGGTGCTGTGTGAATCCGACAAACCAAGTTGGCTCACAGTTTTTTCAATGTTCATATCGGAAAGACGTTATATATTGCCAGTCACAGTCGAGTTAAAAGTACTTTAATTGTTATTCTATACTGGTAGAAGAAATTTATTATTCTGTTACATTTTTATATTGTTCGAGAGCGCGCGGAAACGCGGTTGAGAGCACGTGAAGGACAAGCACAAGGAAAGTTTGTAAAAGTCAAAGTATCAGTACACACAAATTCGTATATTACAAAGAAAATAAAGTTTATATTACAATATGTACAAGTTCGATTGGTTTTAGCCACGAGGAACAATCCGTAAGTGCGCACAGAATTGAGCACGGCGTGCTAGAAGCAGCAAAGCGGTTCGCGAAGCGAAATAGCAAAAGCAATTCGTAGCGGTGTGCAAAAGCGGTTTAACTTTCGGTAAAACTGTGAGCGATGATTCTAAGCGGGTGAACTTCGACAAAGAGAGAGCCCTCGGTACAGCGGCAAACCTTTTATTGATTCCGAGACGAGGCTCTCTCCGGGCTAATCGCCAATAACTTTATCGCATTTTAAAACTTGGAAGGTTGTTTAAGGACTCAAGTGCACGATTGGTAGCTACAGGCCGCTCGCGGAAGCGTACGCGCCTGAGCTCGGATTTCGGCGGGTTGATTGGCCACGGGCGGCCTACGTCATCGCACTTGCGGCAGTTTTCGTTTTGCGATCCGAAAAGATCGTTGCGTGTTTGCGCTGTTTGCGCTGTTTGCGATGTTTATAGCATGGATTTTTTGCTTGTTTGTGCGAACTGTTAGCTTGACTTTATTATTGCCGAAATGTTAGCGAACTTTCTGGAATGATAATAACAGAAAAATCCATGCTATAACTGGAAAATAATGTGACTTATTTAATGCGAAATTCCAAACGAATACTTTCTTAAACCGAATTCGCACGATCTCAAACATATATCTTACTTTGAAAAATATTATTTTGTATATCTACATATATCATCGCAGCAGTGTTGGGTGAGCCTTGCATTACATTGCTGGCAAAGATACCCAGCGAGAAATGACCCATCGAATCGACGTCGAATTGACGTCGAAATCATCGATATTACATCATATCGAAATAATGCTCGAAATTTGAAGCTTATTTCGATGTTTGTGCTTTATGACATTTTTTAAAAGAAGAGATTATTTGTGACATACATTTATCACGCCAGACTGTAAACAGGCAAATTATGTATTTTCTGTTAAGACACCGATATTTCATCATTTCGATATCGATTCGAAGTTATTTTGATTTGCCTGTCAAATATATAATAACATTGCCATTATATGGATTGCAATATGAATAAAGAATTCTATTGTATTGGCAGACATGGATAATGTAAATATTTTATGATTTGAGCACATTATAATAATTGCGTTACAATATTAATTTTTTAGGCTTCCATTTCCATTAAATAGTTACTTTATATAACTGTAAAAGTCACAACAAAATTCCTGTTTGTAATTTGACAATTATGAAAATTAAAATATTATATAATAGGTACATTTTCAGTACTGCACGGGCTCATTTATTAAACAAGAAGTTAAATTAAGCAATTAATTAAATTATTAATATTAAATATTAATATAGTAAGATATTTGTATTTACATTTATCAAAATAAAAAATAAGTTCAATTATGAAAATAAATATTAATAATTGGACTTATTAAAAATAAAATAATATGTTCAGATATTGCGCTCGAATTCTTTTCGCGTTTTACAACGCCTGATCGTTTCACATTAGATGGCGCGACGCGCGAGTCGCCATTCTCAAAGAGCCCCCACCTCCTTTCTCACTCGTTAGGTGTCATGGCCGCACTTGCTTGCGTTTCTTCGAACGTGTCGAGTCCGTGACCTTTTTCTTGATCATTGCGTCGCGTGTTCTGGAGACCAACCGAGCGAGAGTCGGATCACCAGGGAGAGCTCACCGCCAGGAAAGGGAGAGCTGCGGCAGCTAGCGTCCGAGAGGGAGGATCGAGGCGAGGAGTCCGGTCCAGCGAGCGGGGCCCTTAAGAGATTCTCATTGGGACGCCATATTTGAAGACAGACATTAGTCAAAAAAGTACCTCTGCTAGAGTTTATATTCGTCTTGAGATCTGAGAATTACTTTCATTCTTGTGGCTCTGGCTTGAAATTCCAGCCCAAGAACCGATCTTATAGACATTAATGCAGGAGGCCCCCCTCTCTTTTCATTTTTCTTTTTTACTTCTTTTTTTTCATAATCGGTATTACGTTTCAGTAAGCATTTGGACTCACATTTTCAATCAGTAATCCAGACATCTTAATTCCGTCCTGTAAGATCTGGTTTTTTGTTTCAGTTCATTTATTTTCTATTCTATCTTCAGGACAGATTACTGATTTGGTTTGCTTTTATTTCAAATAATGTAAAAACTTTTTAGTTACTCTCAATTTTTCTTTCACGTCAACATATTTTCTTTTTTTGTAAAGATAACTACACATAATACAGACAAAATTGACTTCAAAGGAACTCTCTTTCTGTCGCTCACCTATCTAAGAATTCTAGACAAACCTGCCGTGTTTGCCATTACTTTTTAAACATAATTAAATTAAATTAAAAAATTAAATAATTAACCCTATTTCCTCCAACGTTTTTTTCGCCCGCATATTCCTCCAACCATGCACTTTCGAGTCGCACGTGTTTTTTATAATGTTAATAGCTTTGAAAAATTCCCCAAAAATTATTATAATATCTTTGTACCTTCGACTAAAAATCAATGTAAAGAACATTTGGAAATCATTTATTTAAATATTTTTTTACAACAATTATATGTTGACAAACACACGTTACGACTCGTTTTACTTGAAAAATCATAACTCACGAACAAATTGACGAAATTTAATGGTTCAAAGCGCAAATTACAGCTAAAAGTAGTGCGAATAAGAAAAAAAATATGAGATAATTATTAATTAAATAGGAATACTTAATTTCGTCGCCGCAAATTTGGTAATTTTTAAATGGTACAGAAGGACTTTAAGGACTTTAAGAATGCTAGAAAAAGAATTTCCGAATAAGAAAAGACGAATTTAAAGTGTGACAGATATTTTTTATGTAAAAAATTTAAAGTTTTTATATAATTGTAGCTCCTCCCCACCTCTTCCGTCTGCCTCTGAGCCATAATAGTCCTCTGTGGAATGTCAAATTTTATTTTTAACAACAAAAATATTTTAAATACGCTTAAATTGTACACAAAAATACATTTTTATCGAAAAAAAATTCTCATTTACCTTTAACACAACACTGACGTAATCCTCCAACCATGCACTTTCGTGTCCTACCGAAATTTTGATTGTTTGCCGTTTCGAGAACAAATGAGCTGCGGCTCTGAAATTTATACCTGAGGTTCCTTACCACAACAACTTTTTTTAGGAGTGGGGGGATTATCTGACGATCATTTGTTTTCCGGAACAAACGACTGTTAGAAACTCGTAGGACACGAAAGGGCATGGTTGGAGGAAATAGGGTTAAAAATAAATATTAAAGACAGAAAGTAAAAAAGGTTTTATATATATAGGCACCTATCTACAGGCATTATACTAATTATAATTGTATTCAGCAGAAAGCTGCTTTGCAACTGCAGTTGTAAAATTCGTGTGAATTTGGTGTATTACTCTTAGTTTCGGCCAAAATTAAAAGCATACACCAATCACATTCACAAATTTTACAACAATTGCAAAGTAGTTTTCTCTGCTGAACACAGCTTTTTATTACTTGCGTTATATGTATGAGCCGCCATTTGCTGCGCGTGCGCAAACAACCCGGCAACTGAGCAACGACTTGAATATTTCGTTGAGCACCGACGGCGCCAAACAGCAGTGCTCCAATTGGATATAAGTCCGTGATCGGAACTTCGGAAGGTTGTTAATAGACTAAAATAAGGTAGAGAATAATGTAAATCGTGAAAGGCTATATATTTTACAGTCTTTTACGTCTTACGTTTTTCTATGTATGCTTTACTTTATGTCCACGCTACGACAGACGTCTCGTTCTTTGTCATCAGCCGAACGCTGCCCTTGCGGCAACCTAATGCAAAATATTAATTATGTAATATTTAATTGCGGATTGTACTGTAGTAAAGCCTCTTATTTAGTCAAATACATTGAGGAAACCTTTCCTCAATCTCCAAGAGATATTCTCCCATTTTTAAATAATCCCCCTCATCAATTCATCCGTCTTCTCCTCGCAACTTGCAAGTCTATGGATCTCCCCCCCTTAGAAAGAGCCGAAGAGTTTAATCGGAGCATCATGTTAATCGGAGACGGTGAATCGGCCCATATCTGCAGTGAGGAAATAATAATCAATATCGAGTCGAAATCGATTTATTCTGAATTGAAAAGTCATCGAAAGTGGTACCACATTTCAATCGAGATCGATGAATATTTCAATTACTTTTCGATATACGTTTTCGACGTCAATTAGACGTCGATTCGATGGGTCATTTCTCGCTGGGTATGTCTTGCGAATGTTATGATTTTGCTTCGCCGAAGGCCTGCTTATATTAGTTCTCAACTGAAATTTACTTACGAGTAACTACTTAGTTTTACCATTATGTACCACCTAGCGGTGTCGTTGTAAATTAGCACGAAAAGATGCGCTACCATTCATCTTTCTTAATTAAGGGGTTAGACCACCTTGAATCTTCAAAAATCGCGTGAGTGTTAGAAATTTTTTTTGGAGAAACAATAAAGTAACTACAAAATCCAATTTATAGACTTTATTATACATATTTCGAAGTATATCAAAAATTTTTTTAAGTTAATATTTTTTCCAAAATGACGGCTTTAAAGTAGCATTTGTTTGATTTAACTCGCTTCGGGGAGAGCAGTAGAAGTGGTCACCATTTAATCGTAGGGCAAAACAAAAAATTTTTTATTATTTACATGAAATTTGCTAGAGAAGTACATATGGATTTTTCAAAATATGGATTTTTGAAGAAATGGTGAGCATTTGAACAAAAAATTTCATTTTTAGGTAAAAAAAACTGTATAAAATTCTCTATAACTTAGAAAATTGTTAATGAATCGTAAAAACTGTATGTACTTCTTTAGATAATTTAGTTTTAAAGATGCTGTCAAAATTTCAAGTGAATTGGTCAAAAATTATTCGAGTTCTACTGCTCGCCAATTTGAAAAATGCATTTTGAGAAAAACACATTTAACGTTTTAAGTAACGATATTTTTTTATAAAAACAAATTTTTTAAGCATTGGGAACAATTGCATATTATTTTTGACATCCTAAAGAATGTTCTAAGTAAAAAAAAATTAATTTGATTTTTTGAAAGTTTCAAGGTGGCCTAACCGGCTTTTAAGAATATTTCATAATAGAAGTCGTTTTTGTTCGACCCAACTGGCCAAATAATTAATATATTTAAACTCACAACGTTTCGACCGTAATTTCGGTCCTTCTCAAGTGAGAAAATTAATCAAGCCATACATCCTCAAAAACCGCGTACAAAATATCCACGTCGCTGACATCGTGCCCTAACTACATCATGCATACGTAAAGCTAAAAAATGAAATAAACTCACGATAGTCAATAAGATAAAATAATTGCTCAGAAGTCATAAGATGAAAAGTTAGAATAAAAAATCGAATTAAATAAAAGTAAAAAATGTACAGAGTAAAATAAAAAGCTTACATATCCTGTGCGTCAAGACGAAAAATAAGAACAGTACAGCGTGGAACAAAGAAACGTCGCAAGCCATATCTGCAAACACATCCGTACAGCGTGACAATCGAAGTCACACTGAAATGACCGATACAATAAGCGAATAACTAGATGTGTTCACAGGTGGAAACGAGCAGAACAAAAGTGCAAACTAGGTGACGCCAATCACCCGATTGTAATTCGCGGGCAGATTTTCAGTGTCTTTTTGAAGATTGATTGCGCAATCGCTTTTTTAATAAAAAACATCTCTGAGATTTCTCGTTTCTTAAATTGTCTCTCCTTATATAAAATTTTCGGTTGTTGCCAATTAAAATCGTGGTTGTGCGTGAGACGGTGCTTACTAACCACGGAATGATTGTCACTATTCTTCCTAATATCACAGAAATGTTCCTTAATGCGTGTCTCTAGGTGCCTTTTTGTTTGACCAATGTATGCAGCGTTGCAATTGGCACAATCAATCTTATATATCAATCTCAGTCTGCTTAAGATTCGGTAGCCTGTCTTTCCCCCTTCTAATAATGCAATCCAACTTCTTCGGAATGGTGAGGAGAACCTTAAATTTTGCATCACGCATTGTACGGCCAACACTGAGACCCTTAACATACGGTATGGTGATAAATTTCAGAGGCTCTCGGGCTACACTGTCACCGCAATTCTGTTGTGGACATAATTAAAAACTTCGAATATAATATTTATCAAATTTCCGACGATGTCGTTGATGAAGCACGTGACCGTATTTCCAACTCACTGTTTAAATTTCTGCGCAAAAATAAACATACAAACTACATAGACAGGTTCATATTACAAGAATTCAAATTTTGCAAAAGATTTCTTCGGGATAATGATGATGTCCTGTTACCAGGGCAGATAAGGGCCAAGTCACAGTAATTATGGAGAGAAATACATATGTTAATAAGATGACTGACCTACTTAATGATAGTTTGACTTACAAAAAACTTAAGAATGATCCCACTAGACGGATAACATCTAGAATTAATGCTTTGGCGAAGTCTTGGTTTAACAGGGACATTATCAGTGAACAATTATTTAGGCAATTGAACTGTACCAATGGGAACCTCCCACGTTGTTACGGATTTCCGAAGATTCACAAGAATGGCTCACCATTGCGAATTATTGTTTCTACTTTAGGGCAGTCCACTATATAACATGGCTAATTTTTTACATAACATCTTAGAAAAATCCGTTCCCAAACCTGAGTCATATATCAAAGACGGTTGGTCCTTTGCTGAATTGATTAGAGACTTAAGGATCGGGGAGAATGATGTTTTGATCTCTTTGGATGTCGTCTCTCTTTTCACCAACATTCCTAAAGACCTTGTTTTGAGAGCGATTGAACGGAGGTGGAATCACATCTCTAAGAAGACGAAACTCAGCCTTCCTCAATTCTTGTCAGCTGTGGACTTGATTCTCAGTTCTACTAGTTTTTCTTTTGATGGTCAAATATATGAGCAAATCTTTGGAAGTCCGATGGGTTCTCCTCTCTCTCCCATTTTAGCGGATATGATCATGGAGGACCTGGAGACCGACTTAGTTTTTATATATCCTTTTTTTAAAAGATACGTGGATGACGTTTTCGCGATTGTTCCTAGGTCGGGGATTGACGAGTTACTTGAAGTTTTTAACAGTTATCACACCAGATTGAAATTTACATTCGTAATAGAAAAGAATAGTTCTTTAAGTTTTCTTGACACAACAGTGATTCGAGAAGGGAGTGTATTGCTTACGAATTGGTACCGAAAACCCACTTTTTCAGGGCGATACATAAATTATTTTTTGAATCACCCTCTTAAATACAAAATCAATATTATACGTAATCTTGTTGACCGTGCTATTCTTTTATCCGACGTACGTTTTCATAAGTCTAATTTAATTGAAATAAAAAAGATTTTTTCAAATAATTGTTATCCAATAAAATTAATTAACAAGTACATTAATATCCGGCTCAACGAGCTGCAGACACGTCATAATAACAGCAATAGCTCTAGCGGTGACAGTGTAGGCCGGGATCCTCTAAAATTTATCACCATACCGTATGTTAAGGGTATCAGTGACAGTGTTGGCCGTACAATGCGTGATGCAAAATTTAAGGTTCTCCTCACCATTCCGAAGAAGTTGGATTGCATTATTAGAAGGGGGAAAGACAGGCTACCGAATCTTAAGCAGACTGAGTTGATATATAAGATTGATTGTGCCAATTGCAACGCTGCATACATTGGTCAAACAAAAAGGCACCTAGAGACACGCATTAAGGAACATTTCTGTGATATTAGGAAGAATAGTGACAATCATTCCGTGGTTAGTAAGCACCGTCTCACGCACAACCACGATTTTAATTGGCAACAACCGAAAATTTTATATAAGGAGAGACAATTTAAGAAACGAGAAATCTCAGAGATGTTTTTTATTAAAAAATGCGATTGCGCAATCAATCTTCAAAAAGACATTGAAAATCTGCCCGCGAATTACAACCGGGTGATTGGCGTCACCTAGTTTGCACTTTTGTTCTGCTCGTTTCCACCTGTGAACACATCTAGTTATTCGCTTATTGTATCGGTCATTTCAGTATGACTTCGATTGTCACGCTGTACGGATGTGTTTGCAGATATGGCTTGCGACGTTTCTTTGTTCCACGCTGTACTGTTCTTATTTTTCGTCTTGACGCACAGGATATGTAAGGAGGGTCCACATTATCGAACCGAACTGCGAGCCGAGCCTCGAACCGAATCTCGAACAGAACTTGCAGAACTTGACGAACCTCAAATCGAACTCCATCGCGAACCGCGAACACGAGTTAAAATTTTTTGAAGTCAAATCTCGTATCGAAATTTATAATAAAATTTATAATAAAATTTATATAAATTCTTAATACATGTATGCAAAATGCATATTTATATTTACAATCGTATTTTTTAACATTGCAATATATATTATAAATTTATTGCGTATTTATCACAGGTTTAGAGTATGTTTATGCAATATTAATTCTAAATTTTGTTTTATGGTTTGAAAAGGAATAAAGTTTTGAATACAGGAAAATGATAAAAGCACATATACACATATTCACTCACCTTTTCCTCTTTCCATACTTTTTTTATTTTTGCTTTTTATCTTTGCAGAGATGTCAATAATGTCATCATCTTTTTTTTTGCACATGTCACTATCACATTTGAGTTCTTTATTTATTTCTTCTTATAAAAAAACGTATGAGAACAGGAAAAGACGAGTGAATATGTGTATACGTATGCGTGCTTTTATTATTTTCTTGTATTCAAAGCTTAATTCCTTTTCAAACCGTAAAACAATATTTAGAGCGTTACCTATAACTATATTTAATTAATATTGCATAAACATACTCTAAATCTATGATAAATACGCAATACATTTATAATATATATTGCAAAGTTAAAAATACGATTGTAAATATAAATATGCATTTTTTTAACTGTTATAATGTTCGGGATTTTTAGCGTATATAATAATCTTTTCTGCTCATAATCACTAATTAATTTTAAACATTTTTTATCAGACCATTCCATTTTGTCTATCAGTAGTCATGTAGACTGCACATAGAGGATCGAATCGAATACAGCGACTGGGCAATTACTCACGTTTTCTTTCATCGTTCATTTTTTGTCTTTTGTCATTATTTGTCTAGCTCGAAGCTTAACTATCAGTCTACCACCATGACAAAGCGTGTAATCTGATCATAAAAAGCATCTTTTGATGTTTCGTCGAAATACCGACTTTTGGTGGGACGCTGCGAGCCGAATCGCGTATCATCAAAATGCTTGCAGATTCGTGGGGTGAGCACGCCATGGTTCGCACCGATGTTCGATTGGAGGTTCGCGAGCCTCGCGCTAGCCCATCGACTCGACAATGTGGACGCATGATCGGCTCGCGGCGAAGTTCGGCTCAAGGTTCGACTCGATAATGTGGACGCATGATCGGTTCGCGGCGAAGTTCGGCTCGCGGTTTGGCTCGATAATGTGGACCCTCCAGCTTTTTATTTTACTCTGTACATTTTTTACTTTTATTTAATTCGATTTTTTATCCTAACTTTTCATCTTATGACTTCTGAGCAATTATTTTATCTTATTGACTATCGGGAGTTTATTTCACTTTTTAGCTTTACGTATACACAATGTAGTTAGGGCACGATGTCAGCGACGTAATGGATATTTTGTACGCGGTTTTTGAGGATGTATGGCTTGATTAATTTTCTCACTTGAGAAGGACCGAAATTACGGTCGAAACGTTGTGAGTTTAAATATATTAATTATTTGGCCAGTTGAGTCGAACAAAAACGACTTCTGTTTTGAATTTATTTACTGGCGAAGGAAGCTACTTGTTTAATTTAAAAAATATTTTAAAAAAGATTATAAAACCAATAATAAATAAATTTAAAATATTTTTTTAATATTTTGAAACGAGATTATAAAACAATGAATATGTAGATTTGAATTAATATTTCAAAAATATATTTTAAATATTTAAGAAAATATTATCTAAGTGATAAAGAAAAACATTTTTATAAATATTTTTAAAAGATTCTTAAAATATATTTTAAAATGTTACCGCAAAAGGTTTTTAAACCATTTTAAAATGTTTCTTGCAATATTTTTATAGAAATATTCAAAAATATTTTTTGAAAACGATTTGTGCTGTATGGTGCTGTATGGGTGTCTAGTAATGATCATAATACTAAAAGTTGTCGTGTTCTGAGATTCTTTCATAATTTTTTATTACACGTAGAAAAATATATGCTATCTACAAATAAATATTACTTGTTTTAAGTATTTATTGATAAGTTTACATGTATAGCCGCAAATCTATCATAAATTCATCATGAACATCACATTTTCTCAAAACATATTCATAGATCTTAGTCAGCTTTAATACTTCAAACAAGAATATTTAATTAATACAAACTCAGACAGCCAAGTCTGTCGAAAGCAGATCTTGCAAAGCATCTGCTAAAGTTTATCGGCAGAAAAACTACAGATTTGATGCTGATTCTGATATATCACATGATGTCGACAAAACGCCAATAGAAGTACAACAGAATCTGCTAACATAATCAAACAGCAGATTGGTGGCAGAAATCGAGCAGATCGTGTTGGAACTGTTCAGGCTCTACGCGATTTCTACTGCCAATCTGATTATGTTAGCATATTCTGCTGGCAGAACATAAGCTGAATGCGGACGCAGTTGGTTGATGTCAGTCTGCTAACATGTCTGATCGAATCAGTTACTAATAATCTGCCGACAGACTAGCTGCTATCATTTTGCTTACTGGGAAAATTCAGTTTGCTTACTATATACAGAGTCTACGGAAGAGAAGCATATACTTTAATAAAGATATCACATTTTCTTGAGAAAAGTTTATCTGCTATTTGAATTAAGTATAAATTTTATTTCTCTAGAATAATCGCTTACTTCCAAAAAGAGGTTATATTCCTGATAATGATGATGATGATGATGCACAGTAAAAAATTTTGTGTTAAATTTAACACATTTCACATGTTCCAAATCATCCACTCAAATTTTCGTGTTAATTTAACATAAAGCAAATATGTAAAAAAATAACAAACATAATATGTAAAAAATTAACATAAAAATTTAACATTTAGACGCTATCAGAAATCAAAGTTTATGTTAAATTGACATCTCTATAATGTTAAATGTAATTAAGATAAGATGTTATTTTAACATTTGAGAGAAGTATAGCCGCGCGGTCACCCATTCGAATTTGTACCGCACCTAACGTCGCTTGACATCGATGATCGAACGGACTAGTGGTGGTCCTTTGACTCTGACGCTTCCTTGTTACATTTGATGAGAGAAGTATCTATTTTTAGTTTTGATGAAATTATGACGAATAACATAAGAATTATGTCAATTTAACACATAGTAACTGTTATAAAAAGGAAGATAACACAATTTATCTGTTCACTTTAACATATAAAATATATCACCAAGAATTCATGCATTTACATATAAATTGTGTTATTTTAACTCTTAAAAATGGTTAATATTAATTTAACATAGAAAAGTTAAGTAACACAACAACGATATGTTAAATTAACATACAACTGTGTCAGAAATTTAACACAAAACTTTCTACACAGGAAAATTTTAACACAAATACAAAATGTTTTTTACTGTGTGATGATAATGATGATGATAATGATGATGATGACTGATTCCTCTAATTCTTAAATGGAACATTGAGCCTCTTAGGATGCGAGGTCCTTGTGCGGAGGAGTACAGTTTAGAATGTTAAAATTCCTATGATCAGATAGACTCAAACCCGATTCTTCGTGGTTATACAAATCTGACACTTTACTACTAGACCACACCTCTGACTATATTCTTAGTGCTGCACAGTGCTGCAGTACTTAGTTTTCAGAAACAACAATTCATTAATTTAAAGTATTTCATATTTTTAACTGAAGAATCATGATAAATTAGTCTATGAAAATAAAAGTAATTACTTGTTCTGAGATAACATTGTTTCTAGAAAAAATAATTTATTTGCATCGAAAACATGGATTTACTTAAAGTAAGAATAATTTTCTTTCTTCCAAGCTATATTTTATTTCTTCTAATTCTGTTGTGTATGTGTGCACATAGAATTGAAAAAAACATACTAAATTCCTTCTATTTAATAAATATTTTTGCATTATATATCGTCAAATATTCAAATTAATTCTATGTAGTTTTTCTTCGATAAAGTTTCATGGTATTCTTGAAAAAGAATATGTTCTTCTTTTGAGCACAAAATAATGAGCTTTTCTAAGACTTGTGACGAGTATATCTTAAAACTATTATTAAGAAAATATTCTTTGTTAAAGAAAACTACTACTTAGAACAAGTAAAATAAAATAAATAATTGCTTTCCTTGGTTGTAGAATGATATTTTTCTGTGTGTACGAAAACATAATTAAAAACAACTGTCCAATTGTAAAACTTGTCGCCAAAATTATCGGAACCATTCGCGTGTGTTCAAATACAATATATAACATTTTGTGTATCAATTATTATTATATAAACGAAATGTTCTCACTGATTTCGTGAGTTTGCTGCTGATATCGGCGGAAATAAGACGGCTGGTGAAATTAACGGTTGCACCACTGGTCCCATCACGTGCTCCACTTCTTGCGGCTCTTGAATCGGTGGTAACGGCGAATCCCAATCAGAATCCGTGGAACTGTTTCTCCAAATAATCTTCCTCTTTAATATGTATACATACATACATATATACATACATAATTTTCCCGAAGCGAGACGAGAATGCAATTTAGCATAATTTTGTTAATAGATCGCACACGAACGAAGAAATATGGAAAATGGTCAACTATGTAGAAAATCGATAAGGCGCATATAACAATCGCGATGAGTGATAAACATAGACGAGCCGCTGTTTTCACGCCTTGGCAAAGAAGGACGCGTAATGTGTTCTTAGAAATCGCATAAAAAATTTTTACCCTTGCACGCGATGCAAAGGTATGCGAGAGTGATCGTTTTCATCATTATTGTATATTATCGATCTCATGTTGTCGTGTTGTATGTATCGATTTATGCGGATAAATGTACGTACTTCGTCGCGATAAGAATAAAGTATCTTAGCGCGACGAAGTACGTACATTTATCCGCATAAATCGAAACATAGTTTAGTTTATTTGCTATAATGAATGAACGATCGATATCTTTCATCGATCAGGAAAAGGTGCCCAATATAATTAATTCTAAAGAGAAAGATTGTTTAACAATGCACGCGCAATTTTACTTACCTACTGACTATTCTCAAATCACTGCTAAAGTTATCGTAAATGCTGATCCTGCTGGATATAGGCGGTAACTTGTCGCGACTGAAGGATAACACGATTGGAGACACGGCGAGATCGCCGAAACTGCTATCGACATACGTAGTGGCTTGGATCTCTTGTTGATACATGGCATATAGATTTTGCAGATCAGGCGGAAGCGCCAAACGACCGTCTGTTGTTTAAATCCCATAAATTGAACGAAAGTGTTTAACTTTTATTTATATATGTAATCATGCAAAAAAATAGGCTCTAAAGTTACACGACATTATAATTGATATACTTAATGTCTCGTACCTACTTATATAGGCTTAATTTTAGAAAGCTATCACCCTTCGATTTTGATGAAGTTTTACAGGTACGTAGTATTTAATAATAGCTAGTCGGAGCCATTAGTGAGGAGTTACTGAAATGCCTAGTTTTTCTAGAAATTCAAATTTTAATTATTTGGCCCAATTAACGTTTTTCAAACTTTCGATATAAAATAATAATTAGAATTCAAAAATATTTTGCCAAAGTGTTTTATTTTATTAGTCTATTATTAGGAAACTATATGTATATATATATATATATATATATATATATATATATATATATAGTATTGTCAAAATATAATTATGAAAAAAGAAACAAGAAATCAAGGAAGCTTAGTTTCTCATTACATTTTTTTATATCATCGCTCGTTGTTTATTAAAAAGTTATTAACAAAAGAATTTTCATAAATAAAACGTAATCACAATATATTAATACAAAATTTCGAGAAACTTAAAAATTTACTTTGCTATCATTTACTAAATCAGTTATTTCTATTTCTTAACTGTAATATTATTCTGATTTTAATGTAACTCAAGAAAAGTATCTATATTTTAAAAGGAATATCGCGCGCGCAATTTTATTCATTGTTCTTCTCAAGATAAACACTAAAAAAGCAACGTAAACAACATAGGTACCCCTGGGGTCAACAGCGCCGATCTCCCTTACAGTTTTCTAATACACTAATAAAATGAAACATTTCAGCAAAATATTTTTTAATTTTAATTATTTTTTCATATCGAAATCTTGAAAAGTTATTTAGGCCGTTAGGCGTTAATTAGGCTGAATAATTAAAATTCTCAGACACTATATACTCTATCCAGCGAAAGAACATCCACTGTTATTTAGCGCTCAGGCAAAATGGAGAGAGTGTGACGCGCTACAAACAATAAGTAGGTACCGTACACGTAAATACGACACGCTCGGTGTGGAGGGGGGTATCTATGAGCGGAGACCTGCCCGAAACGGACGAGTTTTCATCCGATCTGTGGATGTTAGCTCTGAACGGAGTATAGGCATTTCTGCAGCTAGTGGCTCCGACTACATTTAGTAAGTACTACGTACCTATAAAATTTCATCAAAATCGGGAGGAATCGCCATCTAAAGTCTTACCCTTATACAGATATTTAAAAAAATTCAGGGTATCTACAAATGAAGTATACAACTTCATGTAGCTTTTACAAGAAAATGGGCGGGGCAAAGTCGACACTAACTATTTTGATAAAGCGTTGTAAATAAGTCATTTGTTTTTGGCTTGCAGCAAAATGGTTTGTACGTACAAAAAGACCAGCAATAGATAAAGAAATAATGAAAGGAGCCGTACTTGCCATGAAAAAGGGAAAAAATGAAGATCAAACAGCTGCAGAAAAAACAAACGATGCAGCCGTATGGTTCATAACAAATGTGTGCGCACGTCCGATCGCGAGTTTACCTACATTAATTGTTTTTCAGACATGAGTTCAGAAGAAAATAATTAAAAGTTCAACATTTTTTTTTTTTTTTTTTTTTTTTTTTTTTTTTTTTTTATTTTCCAATGATTCTTTTATTTTATTCCGAATTTTTGTAGTTTCTAAATATACGATAAACAATGTATTTTCATTTTCAGACAATAAAAAAATAAGTTTCAGATCAAATTGTCGATCAGACAAAGTGTCGAGTTTGCCCCGGCATTTTTCAATTTAAAAATTGTCTTCGCGTCACTTTTCCTTTCCTGGAGACAAAACAAAGCGACGTACAGCAAAACTTTCTGAAGCAATTTTGTATCTTAAAGAACACTCTTTAAATGCATGTGTACCATTGAATTTGCTTGAAAATTTTAATTAGTTGTTGAAAATTTCTTTTGAAAAAATCGTGTCGAGTGTGCCCCAGTCTCCCTATGCATTAAAGCCGGTTTTATAATATGTCGCAAACGATGGCAACTGCCAGTTGAAAAGTGTTATTTCTGATTGCTGATTGCCAGTTATTGTCGCCAAAAAAGTTAAAAGTTCTCCAACTCTCTTTTGACAACCGCAATTGACAAGCGCAATATGGAGATAACACTTTTCAACTAGCAGTTGCCTGAGTTGTCATCGTTTGCGACGTATTGTAAAATGACCCTAAGGCTCCTGAGCTCGTTCCCGACATCTCGTGAGATGTGACTCAGAAGCGAGAAATGTTGAGAATTGACACGTTGAGAATTCTTGCATGGCATTTCCAAATAAAAAGGTATTTGCATAAAATAACACTTCAGATCACTTCAGCACACTTGAAAATATACTCTGAGTTTAGGTTAGGTCTACTCTGGCGAAAATAAGAAGCTTTATAAAGCGTTGACAATTGTTCGATGAGGGTTTTTTAAGAGTTTATACGCTCTCAAACTTTGTAAGAACGCTTACACAACGCCGTAAGGTTTCAAAGTTTTAAAATGCTTATCAAACGTTGTATATAACGTTTCGTGAAAGTTATGCAATGTTGAGGAGACGTTTTTCAGAGCACGTTTAGTAAACGCTGATTCACTTTCGTGCAGAGAGTTTGTTGTCAGACTTTTCAAACATTTAGCAAATGCTTTTCCCTGCAACGCTGTAAGACAAGTGTTTTCCCTTCGTTCAGCAAACACTTTTTCAATGCGGCGAATTATAGGGCGTTTACGCAAACGCAAACGGCTTGGAAACGCCTAAGAAACGCTTTTCCCGACGCTGTAACATAAGCGTTTTCCCTTCATTCAGCAAACGCTCTTCCAACAACGCCGCTAGGCGGCGCATCTTTCTTGCATTGAAAATACATCCAGCCGCGTATATAAGCAGACCCCCTGTGAGGCGAAAAGTAGATTTGGTTTCGAAACATCCATTATCATTAATAAAAATTATTCTTCTAACAACAAGAGTAAATGCTCGTTAAACGCTCAATAGAGGCTGCATGCAGTTTCCAATGATAAAAGTAGACTGCGGTCCACTTGATGCTACAAATGCTTTGAAACGTTCTTCTTCTCCTTCTTTTTTCATTGAAAGAAAGGAGAAGAGGAATGCTTCGAAGCATTTATAGCGTCAAGTGGACCGTAACCGTAAACGCCTATTAAATGCTTAACAGAGGATCTATAAATGTTTTAAAGAACTCTCAGCAAACGTCATACGTCATGTAAACGCTGTGTAAACTCTCAAAAACGCTATGTACAAACTTTCAAACGCTGCAGTGTGCGAATTTTCGCTCTATGAAATCTTTACTGACCGTTTCCAAACTCTCAACGAACTCCCGTAAACGCCAAAGAAACGTTCACGAAACTTCTCATTTTCGCCAGGGTACCTCTTTCCCTTGACAGTTAATAAACAGCCGTAAAATGAATGTAATACAAAACCTAGTCATACGCCTGCGCATAAGCCTGCATCGTATCACATTCCTTTTACGGATACGTTGAGATGTTTAATAACTGTCAAGGGAAAGGGATGCAACTCGGAGTATTTTTTAAATGTGCTGAAGTGATCTGTAGTGTTATTTTAAGCAAATATCTTTTTATTTGGAAATATCATGCAAGAATTTTCAACGTGTCATTTCTCGCTTCTGACGTCACATTCCGACATGGCCGCGACGAGTACTCAGGAGCCTTAAACATTCAATATTATTGTGCAATATAAGATACTATACAATAATATTGACCATATGCAAACCACTCAAAGATAAGAACAATTAAGAATCGGAAACCCGAGTATACCACTGACCTTCCATGATCCGTCGTTGCCTGGTAATAATCTCGTCGGAAATTTGTCGCTGTCGATCGTAACGGAGCAGCAATAATTCACGACGTCTGAGTTCGTGCTGCTTGACCAGTCTTTCGCTCTGCAACATCATCTTGTCTGCTTCGAGCTCGTGAACTCGCAGCATCAACGCCAATAACTCGCGCTCCTCATCTGAGTTGATGCGTGAAGGTAGTTGCTAGAGAAAACGTCACGATGTTCTTGAGTTATAAGCTTTCTCTGAATGTGTTTGATTAAAATTTATTTTCATAAAATGTTATCGTAGTTTCGCTACATATCAAGAGACACGGTAGTATCTCGCGCCAAGTACACGCGGAGCGAGACGCACCGTGATTCTTTTACGCGACGCGATTGATATATTACGATAAAAATCGCTTATTCAGACCCTTGTTCTTATTCTTTTTTGCCTTTTAAATTTAGTTTTATTCAATTATATATATGATTATGATGATAACTGCATTATATATAATTAAAATGATAATTGCAAATCCTCACATCCTCGAGCATAGCGCTACACTTTCGACAGGCCTCGAGTTCTTTTTCGGCAGCAGCGCGCATTTCGGCATATCTCTCTTGCTCTCTTGTGATTTCCGTCAGTTCAGTCCACGCTTGTTGCACGGCTACGTCATCCTCCAAGTCATCCTCTAAAAGATCTAAGCAGTCATTAAGATATTATCAGTTTTTTTGCTGCAAACAACTCAGTGGGCTTATATACATGTTTACGAAGTTTTAATTTTACCGAAAGTACATTCGTAATTCGTCAACGCCATATAATAAACATTAGACGTTTATTTTATCGACTACAATTGGTAAATAATCATCGTGACGATTCGACCATTGGTTTTGATCCGATTGATCGTCAAGACGTTAATAATCTTTGATACTTATATGTATAAGCATCTCATCTTTAAATAATTTATCGTCTTGACGATCAATCGGACCAAAACCAATGGTCGAGGTACCCTGGCTGAGGTAATTTTTCGCAATAAGTTCAATAATTTAATTTAAATTATTTAAAAATGAGATGCTTATATATACAAGTATCAAAGATTATTAACGTCTTGACGATTAATCGGACCAAAACCAATGGTCGAATCGTCACGATGATTATTTGCCAATTGTAGTCGATGAAATGAACGTCTAATGTTTTAATTTTAGTTTTCTGATTTTTTGGTAATTTTTTGGTAAGATCTTTTCTTCCTAAAATTTTATTTTCTGACTTTTTTAAGATTTCCTCAGGTGTTTTTCTTTTAAATCGATTTTTTAAATAAAGACTAGATGTAATAAATATGTCAGAATAATAATCTAATACATTATTATCTAATTCCAGAAAAACAATTTTTCTCTAATTATTCTAATAAATAATTTAATTATTTTTTAAATCGCTTCTTTTAATTAATATGTATTGTGAAAAATACTTGACTGTAATAAAGACATTTTCCTGGGAAGTTGGAAAAATAAGCAAACATAAACCCTATATTATCTTTATTTTTTATTTTTCTATATTAAATAAAGTATTTAACATAGAAAATATAAAATATCTACTTGCAAAAGATGTATAAATATGTGTGTGAACTGGCATAAACTAAAAACCTTTTCAAAACTTTTCAAAACTTTTGAGTATTAATCCTCTAATTCTAATAGCGAATCTTTGTCTAAATGATGCTTAATAAGAAAATTTAAATGATGCTTTATAACATGATTTAAATTATAACAATAACTCGATATTCGCTTACCTGCATCATCTATTTCGTCCACTTGGTAATCCGTACCAGGACGATATGTACTGGAATCTCGTGATTTCCCGTATACTCTGTTATTCCTTGATTCCCAATGCGAGATTATGGAATGTTGCTGTTCAGCAGCGATATTCAGACTCAGAAGATGACTGTCCAGTTCCATCAACTTTCGCCTGTCATATCAATTAAATTAAACGATATATTTAAGGTTTAAGGTTACATTAATCTTCTAATTTCTGGAGAATTAGAAGACCAAGTTTGTTTTCCTTAAATCGACGATTTAAAATTTTTTTGTATTTGTGTTTGTTAATGACAAATAGCTGAAATAATGTAATAAATTTTATTATATTTGTTAGACAAAAATAATTAAAACATAATCAAATATGTGGTACGATCGGACGATAATTCTTATGTCTTCCTTTATTTTTGTATATCGTAAAATATTTATCGTTTTTATATTTGAAAATAGTTCTACATTATGTAATGTGTAAGATTTCAAAAACATCATGTTTCTCCAAAAATTTCATATAGTAAACTGTATTATTGTTTAAAATACTAGCAGTAATCAGAAGTTTAAAATATTAATTTACTGACATAAATTCAAAGAAAACAGATTTTGGATTTTTATATAGTACTTCATTTGTGCATACGCACATTACGCACCTCAGTCGCATCTGCTCTTTAAACGCGGAAACGATTTTCTCTCTTAACGATTTGAAATCGTTGCCACGCGTGTCGCCCGGAATTTCTTTCTCCGCCTCCATCTGCCTCGGTCTCTCACCCTTCATTTTATTCCGCAGACGCGAAATTTCGCTTTTCAGATCGCTGATTATATCACGATACTGCGCAACATGTAGATAACTGACGTCCAATACGTTCCGCTCTATCTTATTAGAGATTTTGTTGGCGCGGTCCGCGTAAATCAAGGTAATTTTACTCTCGTCACGATGCGCGTGCGCTGGTGAAACATGGGCGATCATAACAGTACGACAGTTACCACTGAGAGCATCCTTCAGCAAACGGGTAAGCTTAGAATCGCGATAATTCACATATCGTGCTCCACCAGATAGGGCATTGATACAGTTACCCAACGCCAGAAGGGATCTATTGATATGCGCGCCTTCCTGCAGTCTTTTGCCTTTGTTCTGTAACAGCGAATTCAATTAAGGGAGAACAACACTTTGAAGTTCGAAAGAAAAGCATGTGTTTTGTAAATTATTTTTGAGACATACATATTTTGTTGAAATGTTATTGATTGCGGGTTTAAATGTGCATATATCGGGCAATATTTGAGAATTTTGACGTAGAACTACGTCTTTGTCGACAGTAAGGGGGGTAAATCCAGGCACAGCCTGCAACGTTATGCAACGAAAACATGTCACACTTTGAACGTTTATATCTTCAAAACTAATAATTGTAGAATAATAATTAACATCTCATTTTAAAGCTTAAGAAGTCCCATTTATGATAAAACAAGTCGGAACCTTTCACTTCTTACTTCTTCGATACAGTAGCGTTAGAAAATTTAGCTAAATTTCTTGTCGATGCAACGAAAACATGTCACAGTTTGAACGTTTAGATCTTCGAAACTAATAATCGTAGAGTAATAATTGACATCTCATTTTAAAGCTTAAGAAGTCCCATTTATAATAAAACAAGTCGGAACCCTCCATTTCTTACCTCTTCGATACAGTAGCGTTAGAAAGTTCAGCTAAATTTCTTGTCGATGCAACAAAAAAGAAACGGGCACAGTAACAATTGTGCCGCAAGCAACAACGTAGAACTACGTCAACTGTCACTATTTCATGTTAAAGTATTCAGCGAAGGAAACTAGACGTAGGACTACGTCAACTGTCACTATTATTCAGCCAAAGACAGTTGACGTAGTCCTACGTCTAGTTTCCTTCGCTGAATACTTTAACATGAAATAGTGACAGTTGACGTAGTTCTACGTTGTTGCTTGCGGCACAGTTTTTTTTATTATTAAATATACATATTTAATCACATTATAGAGGTCGCTATAAAATTCTGTGCGGCTTTATGGTTTCCTACTTTGTTCACGTTTAGCTCATCTAGGAAAAAAATTAAACATTTTTAAAATATATTAATGTATAGTTTCAGTTAAGTGTACAGAAATTAAATTGTAATAATTTTTGAAAAATGGCAGACTAAGGGCCAATTTCTTCACCGTTGGATAACTCTATCCTTCGGTTAACCTCACTCTTCATCTCTTTCTAACTGCCCCTTTAGAAAGAGATGAAGAGTGAGGTTAACCGAAGGATAGGAGTTATCCGACGGTGAAGAAATTGGCCATAAAACAAGTTTTAAACATGGTGGTTATTTTCCCCCTAAAAAACGAGCGAGGTTGACGAACCACAAAATGGATATGTTTATATCAGTGCCATTTACTATCGAATGGCACATAAATTAAGCTTCCGAATTTTACTTCGATTTAAAGCCGTGAATTGACTGGCTTAAAAGGTATATTTCCATATGAGTCGACAGCGTTGATAAGCTGCAGTTACCACCCACACAGCACAAAACTCAACAAATACCTTTCAGAGACCTTCACAAAGTGTTACAAAAAAGATTTCACAAATGTCTCATATATGTCTTAGATACGTGAAAATGTCCGCTATTTTGTCACAAAGACCTTTATGAAAGGTTGCATAGACATCTCCTAGAGATTTTGCTACCATCTCTGAGATGTTTTGCAAAACATTTTGAGTACGTTGCATAGAGATATCTGGCAATTATTACATACGCTCATATAGTAGGATAATTAAAACCGTTAGGTAAATGAGAGAACAAACTATGTTAAATCACAAAATAAATTGTATTTGATTGCATAAACATTTTGTTCTCGCATTTACTTACAATCTCATTTATTCCACATTTGAGCCTATCTCTTTAAAGTTCTCCCATTTCTCTAAAGGGACCCTACATAAAGTTATATTAACTTTTAATTTTATTAGATTTTACTTTATGTATATTTTTGATCGATATTTAGTCCCGAATTGAAAGGTCGCTGACCAAGTTAACAAAAAATAATTTTATCGTACTTTATTATTATGTATTTAAATGGAGTTGCAAAATTATTTTTTTAAAGATATAGAAAAATTTTTAAGAATATTTTTAAAAATTGTAGAAAAATAGATCAATTAAATATTTAATATTATTCCTTTCTTCACATCGCTTTATTTTGTAATGCAAGTATATAAATTTATAAATGTGTATAGAGGCTCTATGTATAAAAAATTTCAAATTAAATTCAGGCAATAAGAACCGAGCATGATATTTAGCCGCTACGATTTATTTTGCAAAACTAATAATTAATACAGTCAAAAGTAGTCAAATAACGTATGTTTCGACCCTTTTTGAGGTCATCTTCAGCGCATTGTCTTAACATTAAAATTTACATAAATAAACCGCGTGAAGGTCATAATAATATTTAACATTTTGAAAGAACGAGTAACGCATTTTTCAGCCTGCGTGAATTAATAAATATGTAGAAGCTCTTATATAAAAAAATTGAATAGAAAATATAAAAAAATATTAAATATAATTATCATTGCACATAAAATATCACTTTATGATAAGTAGGAAAATAAAACACATTACGAATATTAAGAAATAAAAAATATTAAGGAATAAGAACGTTAAGAATAAATCAATATTTTCTTAAAGCAAAGAAGACAAAAACGTTCTTAAAAGTCTGTTACTTAAAGTTTGTTACTTAAAAGTCATGTACCAAAGTGATAATTTTAAATTAGCTCTTATCGGATGATGTACTTTTTTCCTTGTCACTGATGTTTAGTCAGTTTAGTAAAGGATTTCTTTTCGGATTTCTCAGACTGAATACCGGCAGTACTTCCATTGTACATATTATTTCAGCTGAATTGTATATAGAAACCTTTCATGAACATCACGTAAAGGTTTTTAATGTTATATTTCTATGTTGTGTTTTTTAGATGTACCAATGACGTTTTAATGTTATTTAGAAACTTTTTGGAAACTTTGAAATGTTTCTGAAACATTTCTGTTGAGTTTTGTGCTATGTGGGCACCGCGCGAGGCCTTTCACAGTTCGTTGGCCGGCGAGACGCAACAGTAATTACGAGCGTTGAACTTCTAGCAGTGCTATCACGTAAAGTGTCTTAACAAGTATCGCGATTTGTATCTCAAAACGGATGTGATTTTCTTTTGGCAGACATTTTCGAAAATTTCCGCATTCCGATACCTCTATCGAGAGTTACAGGTTGGACTCTACATATTACTACTGGGATACACATGGGATGCCAAAATATTAAAAAATACGGTGTTCGACTCGAATTGCTCACTGACATCGACATGGTGTTGTTCGTGGAACGCGGTATACGCGGTTTTGTCTGACAATGAGCCAATATTCAAACAGGTACGCGCGAGCCAACAACAAATACGTACCATCGTACAATTTATTGTACGGAACCATCGACGTTGTGTACTGTACTTCGATGTGAACAATCTGTACAGTTGGACGATGTGTAAACCGCTAGAGTACGCAGAATTTCAATAGGTTGATCACATCGAAAGTTTCAACGTACTGTCTGTGACATCGCACAGACTTCATTATCGGCTACATTCTGGAGGTCGACCTCGCATATCCGTGAGAACTCCACGATCCTTATCCCACACAGCACAGGTAGATCCTGAGAATGTACTCAGTATATCGCAACCGTAGATTGTGTATATCCTGTTGATATTCGAAATACATCTATAATATTTTGAGAATGTACTGAGGATGTTCTAATGTCTGCCCTAGAAGCCTACTCAGTATATACTGAGAATATTTCTTGGTATATTGTGAGTATATTAAAGAAATATTTTGATCACATTGCCAGTATCTATTAGAGAATATCTCCTGGTATTGTTGCGTTAATGCAAATTTTTGAATTTTGCTTTGTCGACTTTTACCGAAGAAAATTTAATGTCCTGCAAAGCAGGTATAAACGAAGGTTCCGGATGAGGAGCACACTTCGTAAACAAAAAGGGTTATGTCAGAGGCCCTGCTAGTGAGCACGCCCTGACTGGCGAACTTGAGAACGCTGGAGAAACCCTGCCGAGCTGCCCTAGATATAGAAGTCGATGTTGAACCTTAATCACGCGAGAATATACCGGCGATGCGCCGCGTAGCGGGCGCGAGCCGAACTCTCTTGCCGCGCGAGCCCGCACTTAAAATATGAGTAAAATAATATACTGTTCTGATAAATTTAGCATATCCTGAAAATATTCGATAAATAGACCGAATATTACTGATAAATTTCGAATATTCTTAAAATATCAGTAAAATAATATACCGCAAAATACATTATAGAAATATTATCAGTATATCTTGTATATCTGTAGTACATTGAGTATCAATTCAGTATATACGAATGATATCATGTGCTGTGTGGGATATAGATCTTTCGTTTTTTTCCGACGCGCGACAAGCCTCTCGGAAAACAATGTGATAAACTCCTCACCAAAGCTCCTCATCATTGCACGTTCGTGTACGACAAGTCGCGTTACGTAACGTGCTACAACTTACATTACACCAATATGTATGACATGGACTGCGCGTAACGAAGATTTATCATATATTATGATCGTCACAATCTCCATAGCTTCACGGATACATCGAACTTAATATAATATAAGGTTTAGAACTCGCGCGAACAATGAGTTCGAAAAGAACATGTACAAACTGATAAATAACACGGTATTCAAGATTATGGAGAACGTACGCGATCGCGTGGACGTGCGACGGAAGATACAGCGCGAAGGCGATAATCGCAAGACCATACTTTTATGGTAAAAGCATCTTTTCGGAAAATTTAATCGCCATCGAATTGCGTAAGCTTGGAGGTGAAGTTCAACAAGTCAATCTATATATATGTGCATTCTCAAGACACATATCCAAGATATCTGTACAACTTTCACTACGTGAGTACCTACTTATGTAGTACTGTTAATTTATTGTGAGAAGTATAAAATAATGTACACGGACATCGATATATACATGTTCTCGAGTGCGTCATGTACGAAAGTATAAAGCGCAATGTCGCGCGATTTAACACGAGTGATTCCTCTGAAAGCAACTCGTACGATATGCCGCGTGTGAACAAGAAGGTACATATGATTTGATGAAGGACGAGAACAACGATGCGGATCATGATGGAGTTCATATATAGGACTCTGGATAAAAGTATTCGCCTTAAGAGTGATCGCAAAAGACGAAAAGAGGATAAAAGGATAACAAGAGGAACGTCGTGAGAACGATAACGTTCAACGATTATACGCGACGTTTGTGCGACGCGATAGAACAGTTGAGACATTAGTCGTGCACTAGTGCATACGTTTGATATTGTACGAATTTACACCGTATCCGAACTGAAGCTCGCTTTCATTTCATACAACGACATCTGAAACGATATCTGATTCCTGCGATACTTTACCATGAGGACATTACAAGACACCGTTATAATATATGTACATACTTTATTGTTTCATAAATACATAAATCCTATAATACAGCTATATTATTTATTTAAGAGGTATGCGAATTGTTAGTTTCTAACCATTTCACATACACTTTAATTTCATCACATTCTACTTCTATTTGAGCCGCAAATGGCTCGTCCAAGAGCGACACTTCTATATCTTTCTGCTGACTTTTCTTCACGGTCTCCATTTTGACATTCTTATGCTTCGAACTCTGAATACACTTTCTAGTAAATCTAATTTTAGTAGCACCTCGCCATACGTTTATATGGAGACAATGTCGGATGCACCAAGCTGCAGCTGTTCGATCAATGCTTCCCGCGATTTCGACCGAACCTACATGACACCGGATGTTGTGACCTGATCTCTCTTATCATAAGACATTAACGGGTACTACAAAAACTCTCTCTATTCAAACATGATGACACCGGATGTTGCACATAATCCGATCTCTTTTATCATAAATGTTAGGAAATGCCGGAATAATCCGGGTTCAAATCGGGGCGCGAAGCGCTGGCGAGAACGTTCGCGAAAGGAAGGGGCGCCTGCGCGGCCTGTAACGCGAGGCCAACCGGGGACCACGAAGTCATCTGTCTGCGCTCGGCCACGAACGAAGCGAGCACGCAATAACACGTGAGAGTTCCCGAGAGCGAAAGCGATCCCCGCAAACGACTAACGACACTGCCTCGAACAGATTGTAAGACTCGAATTTATGTATTCAATTGTTCTGTCAAATATAGTGTACATGTTCAGAGTGAACATAAAAGTCCAGTCATTTCGCGCACCCACCCCTGCCGAATTCCAACAATAAAAAATAAGACATCAGCAGATGCCGCAAAAACCTTTTATGTCACACGTGCATGGAAAGTGGCACATTCCGCACGCGACGCGTGCGGGATGGACCACTTTCCACGCACTTGCAACATAAAATAGGGTGTGCAACACGTGCGTGAAGTTGAAAATTCCCGGGTGCGGTGACCGCACTCGCCTTCGGCTCGTGCGTCAACTCCGCACCCGTGAATTTTCATCTTCTAGCACTTGTTGCACAAATAACTATTCTCTCACACTCTGAAAAGCAGCAAAGTCACTCCTCGAATTATCAGAGTGGCTTTTCTCACATGGCTTCTATCCCCACCACCATTTTCTCCAATGGAGAGGCCTTTCTCTGCCTCCTCGAACCACTCATTCACCTCTTACAGCATTCCCCCCAAAAAATTCCCCCTCACTCCAACTTTTCCCTGAACACCCACTGAATTAGAATCATCATATCTATGCTACTCTTAACATTATATTTTTAGTGTTCCAAATCTCCCCGGATAGCCAAATTTGTCGAAAACAGATTTTGAAAGTTTTTTATCGATAGAATTCCAGCAGAAATATAACTGAATCTACTAACAGAATATAATGGATTCTTACAGATTGACTCCGGAAACTGAGCAAAACTTGCCGTTTCGTAACCATTAAAATGTTCTATTTAACTATTTATGAAATAACAGATTCTTTTTGGTTTCTGTCGACAATCTGCTGTCTTATATTGGCAGGATCTATCGGCAAAACATGGAGTTTAATGCGGACACAGATGATACCAAATCTGTTGCGACATCTGAGCAAATCTGTTGCCATACTGCGGGTAGTTTGTTTATTGGCTCCGTATCTTCAATTGTGGAGATACAAGATGATGTAAAATGAAGTAATAATTATGAATTCTGACGCAAAGAAAATGCACTATTGGAAAATTTGTGTTAAATATAACATAAATCACATGTCCCAAATGGTCCATTCAAATTTTTGTGTTAACCCTTTAGGGGCCAGTATACATAATTATGTACATTCAAAAAAAAAAAAAAAAAAAAAGTATAGTTTTGAACTGACAACCAAAAAAACTAAAAAAAAAAACTAAAAAAACTAAAAAAAATTTTTTTTTACTAAAAAACTCATCAGGGACGTCTTTTAAGACTATCTTATAAATTATAACATTTTACTCCAACGGGATCGATGTGTGGGACTTAAATGGTTAATTTAACATAATATGGATGTGTTAAATGGTTACACACGATATCATGTTAAAATATTTCAACAGAAAGGAAATGTAATTCTGATCGTAATTTGAGGTTAATTATATGTACAATTAACATAACTTTTATGTTGAAATTAAGATTGTAAGGTAAAATCAACACTCTTTTTCTGTAAATTTTTATTCCCACTTCTGTTATAGAGTAAAATCAACATTCTTTTTCTGTAAATTTTAACACATTTAATATACGTTCAAATTGTGTTACTTTAACATATTTTTTTAATTATTTTAATAATTTTACATTTTAAATTTATTAAATTCAATTAACATAGCAGGTATATGTTAAATCTACACATGTATGTGTTGATTATTTTACACAAAAATTTTAACAAGGACCTTTTTTAATAAAACTACAAAAATTTTCCAACAGTGTGATTATAACATTGAAGGAATTATTTATTTTAGAAGTTTCAAAAAATTATTTTTAAATTTTAGATGATTGCACGAGAAATTGACGCGTGCGTCAGTAAAATCATGTATATAGTTGTAAACGTGTTATACGTGCAGGCTCTTATTTTAAAAAATTATTCAAAACTGAATACATAGAGTTAAAATAACATCATTAAAATATTAGTAAGAATATACATATATAATTATATTATATACAGGGTGACCGGTAATAATTGCCGAACCTCTTGTATGCAAGTAGAGTGAGTTAAACCGAGTAGAAAAGTCTTCTACCATTTTGCAAAATTCGCAATAATTACTGAGAAATCAATTGAAAAAGATCGGCCAATCTTATATACATATACTCTAGTAGAAGCGCGCGGCGAGAAGAGACGTCCCATTCCCAAATATTTGCGAATTTCGCAAAATGGTAGAAGACTTTTCTACTCGGTTTAACTCACTCTACTTGCATACAAAAGGTTCGGCGATTATTACCAAACATCTTGTATATTTCCTGTATATGTATATTTTTACTACGTACCTTCCTAGCGACGACGGACAGATCAAGAGTGCAAAGAAGAAGGCAAATATAGTGATGAGGCAGGTATGGGGGGTGGGGGAACGTAGGTTTAGGGATGACTTTAGGAGAAGGATGATATTATTTAAATATTTAGTACTTGGGGTTATAATGTATGGGGCAGAGATCTGGGGTTGGAGAGAAAGAGAAGAACTGGAAAAAATACATAAAAAGTATGTAAAGTGGACCCTTGGCCTCGACTCCTGTACGCCGGACTATATAGTTTATAAGGAAACGGGGAGAGTAAAGTTAAGTACAATTGCGGGAAATAGAGCAGTAAGGTTCGAGGAAAAGGCTATGAAGATGGGGGAAAGAAAATTGGTAGTAGAATGCGTGAAGGAAAAAGAGAGTGAGGGACAAAAGGGTATGGTGGGGGAGGAGAGAGAGATGTTTTATAGGCAAAACGGATTTAGTTCAGAGGGTATAAAACTACTGAGGGAGGGGGAGGCGGATATAGGGCAAGTAATAGGGCAGAGAGAGAGAGAGAGAGAGACTAGGGCAATGGATGGATAGCAAGATAGGAAGCACGAGATACAACAAGAGATATAAGGACATAATGGCGCAGGAAGGACCGAGATATTTGAGAGAAAAAGGGCACAAAGGGAGCCAAAAGTTGATTGCGAGATGGAGATGTGGAAACGAAGAGGAAAGAAACAGATTTTGGGCAGAGGCGGGAAGAAGAAAATGCCAGATCTGCGAAGAAGAAGAAGGAACGATGGAGCACATACTGATACATGTAGATAGAGAGCGCAAGATTAGAGTGAAGGATTTTTTAGGAGAGGAAGGAAAGATAGCGAATGTGAAATGCATGAGAGAATTAGGAAAAATGAGAGAGAATAGGAGAAGGGAAAGAGAGAGTGGATGAAGGAGTGAATGTTAAGGTAGCGAAATTGTAAACCAAGTCCCGGATTTTAGGCCGGAAGGCCGAACCGAATAAAGTATATTATTATTTACTACGTACCTTCCTATATTTTTAATATGTATATTTTTACAAATATAAGACCAAAAAAATCGGTTTTTTAAATCAATCTTAGAGAATGTATTTTTTTAAAGAATACTCCAAGAAAATTAATTTTTCCTGCTACTAAAGTAAAAAAAATCAAAATCAAAATTTGAAAATAATTGTTGCATTAAACATTTTACGTAATTTGACAAAAAAAAATGATATAAAAATTACCTTTGTTTGTTTAGCCCGTTCAGATCCGGCGAGATCGATCATGAATAATCTCCCTTGCTTTATTTTGTTACGCACACGTTGTTCGTCATCTTGAACTCGACGAGACAATTGTTTAACTATAACGCTGAGAAGCGCATGACTTCGTGACGAAGTCTTATTCGCGGCAGTCGGCTCTATTGTCCTCGCTTTGTTACCTCTGTGTAACAGCTGCATTACCTGTAAATGTTAAATAAACCATTCAACGTTGTTCACTCTGAAGGAACGTAGTAAAATTATAAGGCAGAAATCATAGGGCATTACGTTCCTTTTTCTCATCACTGTGATTAAAAGTTAATATATTCAAATTATTTTTTTTCTTATTCTTTTTCTTACACAGAGAGAACGGTTTCTTTGGATTTAGTAATCCTATTTGTTTGATTGAAATTTCTTTCAGTGAAACAACATATGCGTAGACGAAATAATATGTTTTTGAATGAAAAATTTTTGTGTTTAATCCAAGAAAACTCTATTATTTAACGGAAAAAAAACTATTCTTTGAAGCAATATCTCCCAAACAAATAATATATTATTTGGTTACCATAAATGTAATAAGCGTTTTCACCGCTAGGCGGCTGCTAAACTCGTAAGTCAAATTCGACCAGAAATCGTATATAAGACCCCACGGCGAAAGCGTCTATCACTCGCAGTTGTACACATCATTGGAATCCATCACACCGGTCACTCGAGTGATGGAGATATGACAATTATTTATTATTTATTTATATATATATGTAGCAGTCAACCGACTACCACATATATCATATATAAATAAATAAATAATAAATAAATGTTTAAGACATTTTTTATAAAGCATTGATATTTAAATGAAACAATAGTATTATTAAAGCGATAGAGAATATGTTTTTCGTTTTAAACAATTTCTTTATTTAAGACAAAGATATATATTCTTTGAAAATCAAACAATCGTATTTGTTGAATCAAAAATTTGTTTGTTTGGACTATTCCAAAAGATAAATTTGTTTGAATCTAATAAAATTTATTAAATCCAAAGAAACCGTTCTCTCTGTGTATATAATTGGCTACATTTTGATCGAAGTTTTTTTATAAATAATCTTTTGTAAATAAGATTTATATTTTGGTTGGTATATATTTAATAGTTTGAAAAAATTAGTTTTTTTATAACTTTGCACGTGCAAATAATAAAATTATAATTTTGTAACACTAAACAATCAACAGTCCATTTATTTCTAAAAAGATTTAGAAAATTTATAAAAATGTTTAATATTTTCCGAGGAATACGGATACATAAACGTCAAAAAACATGATTTTTTACAAGAATGCACTTCAAAAATTTAATGTTGTTTGGCGTCATAGTCTCACATTCATTATTGCAACAATTTATTCCTTTTTTTTCTATTTCAAATTTCCAGGATACAAGTAAAGGATGCTAACTAGTGACAAATTAAATAATTTGAAATAAACTTTTCTAATTATTTCATGATTATTCGCTTCTGATCTAGTCCGAAAAGGACTATATATTTAACTGCTTTTGATGAATATTTAGACATATCCAAATATAATTTTATATGAAAATTGTAGGAGATAATCTACTTGTTTTAAATCGTTTAAATTAATATTTCGATCATTTTTTTAATGCACCCTGCTTCTTAAACTTGCATTATATTACATAAATAAATACCTCTTCTGTCGAATTGATAGAGACTTCCGTCAATCCTGAGACTTGAACGTTGCGACCACGAGTATCGTCGCGTAATTCCAGATATCCCGAATTAGGATTGAGAAGATCGCGAATGTTTTCATTGTAAATCTCCATGTACGACATCGTTACCTATGAAAAAATGAAAATGTTTAATAAAAGAAATCCGTTAAGGTTTCAGAGAGAGAGAGAGAGAAAGGAGAAAAAATAACCCAAATAACATTTACGAATACATGCAAAAGAATTCTTAGGGCAAATAAAATTTTGTTTTTTATCAAGATAATGTCGAAATAATAAATAGACGTTCAAATTATAAGACATTAATTGATTAATACATTTGGCAATATCTCACATAACTCAACAGATAAATTTTCTTTTTACTTATTATATCTTGTAAATATCATCCAAACTAAACATTGTTTGCAAAGCGCGAATTTCGGACAATTTGATTAATTAACTCTAAAAACTTAGGACTCTATTAGCTAAACTTAGGACTACTATTTTTATCACGCGAAGTCTGAGAGACCTTACAACCGACATAAGACTAACTGATAACTTTCTGCACAACATTTCAAATACTCGAAGCTGTGATTAACGATTACAATTGATAAACCACTTTTTAATAAGAATTTCTGCAAAGCAAAACTTATAATTGTTTAAGCAATGCTATCAGTCAATATTCTGTTAACGTTTAAAATAAAACTGAGTATCTAATTATATAACGATCGACAGATATGTTGAAATTAATTCGGATCATAAAAAGTTAATAGCAAAATAAGATATTATTATTTAGTGTTTTGTTCATATATTGTTATTTGTAATCAAATGTTGTGAGTAATGAACGTTGTGAATATTTTAATACATAAAGTGAATGAGAATGCACTGCATAAGTAGTTCCTTATTGTAGTTTCGTGCACGCAAAATACGCGTAATGTAATTATTATACGTATGTACGTATAATGTGCATGTATGCATATGTGCTTCTATCGTGTGTAAGCAGGCGAATACCATGATTCTTATCAGAAATTTATGCAACTTTTATGCTGGACGTAAAAATGTGTTTTTTACTACATATTAATGCAAGCTATTAATCGCGAGACATGCAAATACCTGTGTGCAATACTTCACGACTGAACCAAAATAATTGGGTCAGGAAATAATTCATCATAGAAGAACCCGCGGTGCATAATAGGAATGGTAAGATTTTAAACAGGTTTAAAACATATTAAATATAAATAAATAAACTTGATTTTGCACCAAATTATTTTATAAAATATTCACTATAAGAAAAACACAAGTTTTACTGTGAAAGAATAGTTTAAAAGGACGAAATTATTGTTTTATTTAAAGCGTGAGTTTTCTTTATTATGCATTTTATGCGAGGCATAATGAGATACCTCACAAAACTTGTTTATTAATATTCAAAACAGTAAAAATTTACCCTTACGAACCCTCCCTCAATAACCTTCTCCTTCACATATATTGTAGAGAGCATTCTCCTGAGCAACCTTCAGAAGGTTCTAGCCGTCGCTTATTGTTTATTAAAATATAACTGAGAAATATAACAGTTTGTTTCAGTGCTAAAGGAAATAATTTGCTGATATATGTGTATAAACAGTAGGTGCACATGTAGACGGGGGTGGTTGGGGGGGGGGGGATTTTGGTTCGCGTGGAAAGTTCAAAACCCGAATCGTACAATGATAGACCTCGTTTTGCCCTGTAAGCAGGGGAGGGGTGGGGTAAATCTCGCTTTGCGTGGATGATTCTCTAGACAGCATTGTACTTTCCATGCAAAGCGAGATTTACCTCACCCGATTCCATCTCTGTTTATAAGGCAAAACGAAGTCTATCATTGTACGGTTGAGGTTTTCAACTTTCCACGAGAACCAAGATCCACTCCCACCCACCCCTGCCTACGGGGAAGAGGCGGTAGCCACTCCCCCGACTACATGTGTACTGTCTATATATTAGCAAATTACTTCCTTTAGCATTGACACAAATTGTATATTTTTCAAACTTTTTTCATGACATGTTCATAACTTTCAAATAATGACCGACGATTAAGTTATAAGGAAAAGTTACTCAGGGTCATGTGACAACTTGACAACATATGTCAAAGTCAAAATCATTGGAGGTGCCTCTCCTTATATCTTCATTTTTACCCTTTTCTATGCCAACTATTCAGACTATTCTCTGCTTTAACAAAAAGACTGTTCAATATATTAACGATTCACTGCTTTAAATGATTTGGTAAATATTTACAATTAGGGCCCCACTTCCGATGACCTTGAATTTGACATATATTGTCAAGGACACCCTCCCGAGTAACATGCAAGTGATTTTAGTCGGGGGTCATTGTTTGTTAAAAAGTTATTAACAAAAAAAGTTTGAAAAATATAGCAGCTATTTTGAGTATTGGAAGGCATAAATGACTAATATATATGTCGAAATAGTTCACGCATACACTTTTCACGCGAGACGAGTTGTCACATGGATTCGTGGCGCGCTTTACAAGCTCGTTTATTGTATATCGCCACAAATATTCACACAGATAATCGATTTAAATGTTGTGTTTTGGTAAAGCAGCGACTTTTTCGCAAAATAAAGTATTCTCTGCTTTAACAAAAAGACTTCAATTTATCAACAATTTACTGCTTTAAATGTTGTGTTTTGGTAAAGCAGCGACTTTTTCGCGAAATAAAGTTCTCTGCTTTAACAAAAAGACTTCAATTTATCAACAATTTACTGCTTTAAATGTTGTGAATTAATAAAGCAGCGATTTTCTCGCGAAATAAAGTATTCTCTGCTTTAAAAAAAAAAACGTAATATTACCCTTATGAAAAAGTACATTCAACTTCGATGGTTAACACCCAAAGTTAAGTGTTAACACTAAACTTACGCGAGTTGACACTCAAATTTGGGCGTAAGTTTAGTGTTTGCCATCAAAGTTAAGTGTCAACTCTTAAATTTAGGTGTAGATTGAGTGTTGACCATTAAGGTTTAGGTAAGTTGTGGGTTTAATCCTCAATGTTGAGTGTATATTGGGAGTTTATTCTCAATGATAAGTGTAGGTTGGGGATTAAGCCTTAATGTTTAGTATAGGTTGGAGATTGATCCTCATCGTTGGATGTTGGTTTGGTGTTAACAGGGTGTTAACCTTTAATGTTCTAAGTCGATTTAATCAGTGTCGCCATGATCCCTTTATCGTTGGGTGTCGTTTAAATATTATTGTGTTAATCTTCGTTAAGTGTCAATTGACGGCCCTTATTATTGTTATTAATCGAGTATTGATAATATAGTACTATAATTTACTCCGTGAACATATATGCACACACATACATAAAGAATAGATTTTTTTTTAGATTTATGTTTCTTTAAATTTGATTCTTAATTATTTTTCAATTCATTAAATAAATTCTTTATTTTGTCAGGTAGCGTCTTTAGGCGTTCTCTCATGCATGCTGTTAACGTTATTATATTAATATTATATTATGTTGAATATACGAAGTTTATATTAATAATTATTGTACATTAATTGTAATTGCATTATTATTTTTAATATTTACCAGTTATTATCAATACACGATTTTTGAACGCTATAAAGATATGTTATATAGGAGTATAAGCAACAAGCAAGCGTCAGAATCAAAGGATCGCCACTAGTCCGTTCGATCATCGATGTCAAGCGATGTTAGGTGCGGTACTGACTCGGATGGGTGACCGCGCTGTACCCTTACGGAAAAATACACTCAACTGTTGGTGTTTAACCGTTAAAGAAACACCAAAGAAAAACCCTTAAAGTTGGGTGTGATTTTTGGATCACCAATTGAAGGTTAACCTTCAAATGATGGTTAACCTTCAATTGGCGGTCCGAAATCACACCCAACTTTAAGGGTTTTTCTTTGGTGTTTTTTTAACGGTTAACACCAAAAGTTGAGTGTATTTTTCCATAAGGGTAATATGTAAATTCTGACAAATAAAGGCTTTTTCAAAGTATAAAGTAGATAAAAATTGCAAAAACGAAAGAAATCCATATAGTTTGTTCAATCAGAGAAAGTGTTACGCATTACCCCGTGGCCTGTCACGAATTACCCCGGCCCCGGGGCAATTTGTGACACATGACACAGCGATACATTTCTTGATATATTTCGAGACTCGTGAGAAAAAAACCTATATATTTTTTTTCTTTTAAACTAGAGAGATGGACGATTACATCGCACTAATAAAAATGTTTTAAACATTTATACGAAACGAGAAAAAAATTCGAAACAAAAATGTGTCACGAATAGCCCCGGTCTCCCCTACATTATGGTAAGGAGATATTTTTGGACTGAGAAATTTTGTTCTGAAAAATTTTTCCCGAGACTTTTTTGTATGTGATTATTTAGGAGAGTCATTTTGACTGGAAACCTTTTCCAACGTATCGTGATAAATTGTCAAAATGACATAATATGTGCCTCGATTTTTCACTTAAAAAACCAAGGAATAAAATCGGTAATCGGTAAGTGAAATATCGAGGTTCTGTGTACATCGCGAGCGAGTAATCTCAAAATTCTTCTAAAAAACGCTCGAGTAAACCAAGGGATGATGTCGCTGATCGGTAAGTGAAATATCGGAAAAGCGGAAATATGACTCAATAGTGTGAAACTTGAGTAGAAAAAGACCGATTACGACATGTTTAATCCATGAAAACATTTATGCGGTCCGATTTAAAATTAGAGGCATTCAGGTATAATTCAAATTACGAATATCAATTTTATCCGAGAGTAATAATTGGGAAAATGGATGCAATATGTGATCATTGTCAAGTAAAAAAGTTTAAAATTTAAGCACCTAGAATGTGTTATTCATGCGGAAAAGTTAAACTACCGTCTTTAAATCAATCACCCGACACACTCCGTATGTTTGTCCACAATAAGGATATTGAAAACACAAATGAAGTCGTTTTAAGAAAAACGACTCCCGGGCGAAGCCCGAGTAACCAGCTAGTATAATATACAGGGTGTCTCAGATCTGCCGTGCCACCCACATTAATGGGAAATGCCTGCGATCATTTTGAGACGAAAATCCTAGTAGCAAAATGCCGAAGCTATAATAGTTTTTAAATAAGAAGTGTTCAAAGTTTACCAATCAAAGTGTCCGAAATTCGCGCGCTCAGTCACGTCACATTGCACAATAGGGTGTTTTCAAGAGCATTAATTCTAGAGAAAAGAATGAATGAATTAATGCGTTTGATAGCAGATTAATAATAAAAATCAAGCAGACTTTGATATGCTTGCTATACAGATTGCTTCTGACACAGATTGTTGGCAGAAATAGAGCGGAATCTACGTTTGACAGATTCTATAAGCAGAAAACTTATAGAAACCGGGAAGAAATGATTATAAATAGAAATTATTTTTTTCGATGAACTTACAGTAAATTCCATGTCGTCCGATAATTTTTTGGTCGCTAGGAAAATGTCATTTAGGGCGCGCACCATAATTCCAGGATTTGATGACGTTCCAACCATCGTATGTGTTTTTCCCGAGCCAGTTGCGCCATACGAAAACACGGTCGCATTATAACCATTGAGAACATCCTGCACTAATTTTTTTGTTGTACCTTCATAGACATCTTCCTATGGTATAATAATATATTTTGAATAAATCAATATATATATACAATGTGTTCCCCGGTTAAATGGCCAAACTTGAAATATGAATATAGGATCTTAAAACAAGAAAAATTTTCCTCTGGATGTATGCTCGCAAACGCTTCGTTCAAGAGATATTTACTTCTAAAATTACAGAACTATTGTGAATAAATAATTTCGGAATAATGTTGGTTTATCTTCTTTACTGCTTTGCAATAATCAACATTTACTGTAATCAAAATTAAAATAATTATCCTCTTCACTAACAATAATGAAACAATAATCAAAATTTGCAGTAATCAAAATTAAAATATTTATCCTCTTTACTACTTAACAGTAATCAAAACTTACAGTAACCAAAATTAAAATTATTATCTTTTTTACTGCTAAACATTAATCAAAATTTAAATAATTATTCTCTTTACTGCTTAACAATAATCAAAATTGAAATAATTATCCTCTTTACTGCTTTACAGTAATCAAAATTTAAGTAATAAATATCTTGTCCAAAATGATTTAACACCAATAGATTTTTTGAATGGAATGTTCTCAAGCAAAAAGTGTATACGTATGAAATGCCTATGACCCTTCAGTCATTAAACGGATGATAGTGCAAGCGTGCGAAGAAATAACAGACGCACAATGTCAGTCAGCCACTCTTTCTCTTACCGATAAGGACAACGCTTATTTCCGGCCTGAAACCAATCATTCTGAACAAAATATTTAATACTAAAATTTTAATTACTGTAAAGCCGTAAAGAGAATAATTACTTATTTTAATTTTGATTTCTGTAAAGCGGTAAAAAGGATATTTTAATTTTTATACTGTAAATTTTGATTACTGTTAAGCAGTAAAGAGGATAATTGTTTCAATTTTAATTACTGTTTAGCAGTGAAAAGGATACATCTATATTATTTCGAAATTATTCATTCCTAATTCTGTAACTTCAGAAATCAATATCTCTTGAACGAAGCGTTTGCGAGCATACTTCCAGAGGAAAATTTTTCTTATTTTGAGATCCTAATTTCATACTTCAAGTTTGTCTGTTTAACCCGGAAACATCCTGTATAAAAGATAGATATAAAGTATGTAACAGAAAATATTTTACTATAATTGATTTGGAATCAGTAATTAATTTACTTGTGTCGATGCCTCTCCAAAAACTATGTCGTAGAGATATTGTCGCGGCATTGTGCGTTTTTGCTTATCGCTATCCTGATCCTCCAGCATTACCATCTGCGAATTCATCAACGAAATATTATCACAAGTTACATGAATCCGACTAAAATTAAAAAATAATAACATGTAAATGTGTACTTTTGTTCGAATTTAACAAACTAAATTAGAAAGTAAATAAATTGACATTGCAAATTTACCTTATCGTTGACAGCGTGCAAAGATCTGGTACCGCTTTCATTCGAAGCCAAGGGTCGAATACGAACAGCGACCTATAATCAAAAGACGAAAGTACACAGTAATGATGACTATTACGAAAAGACAATTTTTTCTTGTGTGTTTAAAAAGAATAACATAAATAATATGAATCTTTTGGAATTCCAAAAAATACGTTAATATCGGCATGAAAAGATCGTTAGTTAAAAATCTTCTATCCGTTTTTTGTTACATATTTATGTTCTTTATTAATTTACAACTAAGCGAAAATTAGAACGCAGCAACGCGATGTTGATTTGCTTTTTGCTGAGCTTCTTATTCCACGAATATTACTTTATATAGAAATCGTACATAGGTTGAAATCTATAATAGATATAAAACGGACATCAAGATATTGAATTCTTTACGATAGCATACTTTACTTTCGTAAAAGAAGGAAATTGTTCCGTGTTGAATCGTTTCAGTCTTTATTTACATCATTTACCTAAAAAATAGTGTGTCTAATAATAATAATGTACCTAAGGAGCGCCAATGCGCATATAATGCTCTTTGAATGTACATTGAACTTTGCATTAAATGCGAAAATTTGTCCCTATGCGCATTTAATGCATATTATGGAAGTGCATATCAAAAAGTGCATCTACGCTCATTGATCGAGGAGCCCAATCGGACTAGTGAACTCTGTAGGTACCCGAGAAAAAATGAACTTATGTAATTATATAAGATCATATATAATTGGCCATATATATAAAACACATTTTTTTTTATACATATGTAGGGGAGACCGGGGCGAAGTCGGCCCTATTTTTTGGTGCCGATTTTTAACAACAAAATAAATCATTTTAGTGAAATATAGTATACCATTGTAAAGAGTGAACCCTTGGCTACAAAATTTATATAGGCATTTTTGGTCTACGTCGCTTTGTTCAACAGGTATAAAGTAAAAACGATAAAGGTGCAAAAATCGAAAAGTCAAAATTCCCGGGGCGGAGTCGTTACACCCCCGGGGCTGAGTCGTGTCTTCATTCTCGGACTGGATTTTAAATAAAGATACATAATTGATCATAAAAAATAATAGAATACACTTTATTCATTGTTTTTTAGTAGAAAAATGGAAAGCGGAAAATAATTTCAAGAAAATAAATTTTCTTTTTCGCTATCAGTGTCACTGAAACAGTTAAAGTATGTAAAAACAGAGTCTGACGAGCGCACGCACTCATTGTGTGCTTTACGCCTGCACGAAATACACTGTTTTTCATCGGCTCTGTTTTCTATTATCTCCGAACATACGCAGCACATATTATTTATTATTTTTCTTGACTTCGTTTTTTGCCCACTGCTCGTCGAAGGCTGCGGTTCTGATTGCGTGGCATATTTTTTGGGCCGGCCTCTCTTTCTCGGCGTAGTGGTAATGGTCGATTTTGTCGTTCTCTTCCTTGTAGCATTTCTCATCTTTCTTCCGCTTCGACTCCGCCTGCTCAGTCGCCAATTCCTTCATTTGAGGCGAGTCAGTAAGGACGGCGGTCGTTCTTCGTTTTCGTCCTTTACGAGTTGTCTGCCTCGGAACGGCTTTAGGAAATACTATTCGATGGTACGTGCATATCGTTTTCCTGCAGTTGAGAAAATAGAGTGAAACCACCGGGACGAGTCCACCCCGGTGGCTTGGTCACGACTTCGCCCCGAACACAAGTTTAAGGTTTGATCGCTTATAAAATAATAGAAATCAATGAAAATAAAAAAACTGCACTGGATTCGTGTTCAGCATGCATTACTCTTTAGAATCACTTACTTTGAGATTCGGAGAGACAATAATACTTAAGATATTACAAACACCATAAGCCATTTACAGTATTAATAGCGAGTTCACATAACATACAGATTTCGAGATAATTGCAAAAACGACTCCGCCCCGGGGCCGACTTCGCCTCGATCTCCCCTACTTTTATACGATCATATATAACAATGTTCAAAACAGGGCGTGATATGATCTTATCTTTATACAATCATATATTCGACCAGATCTACTCTCATATATAACAAGGTCAAGCCAAATATGATTATATAAAGATAAGATTATATCGCGCCAAATTTCAGATCTGATTATATATGATCTGATTATATGATCATATAAAATTACATATGTTATTAGATCTTTTCATATCTAATAATGTATTTTTACATCTGACCATATTATACCCATTTTTTCTCATGATCTTATCTTTATACAATCATATTCAATCAGATCTGTTGTCCATATATAATAAGATCAAGTCGAATATGATTGTATAAAGATACGATCATATCGCGCCAAATTTCGAATCTGATTATATACAATCATGTAAAATTACATATATATGTATGTAATTTTATATGATTGTATATAATCTGCAGATTCGAAATTTAGTTATAGCTTTTCATACCCAGATAGCGTTGCTAGCAATATGACAGCATTGTGCGAACCTATGAATTATTACAGCAACATGACAGCAACAGCTCGATTTTTTAATCAGACGATTTTAGACCGCAGCATAAGTTACCAACAAGTTGCTGGCAAGTTGCTATACAAAATTGTTATATCGTGAAGGCATCAACTTGCCGACAAATGTGGACTCAGTTGCCACACAATTCTGATAGCAACACATATTATGTTGTCGGCAACATGCCAGCAACAATGCAGACACGTTGCTATCTGGGATATTCCAGTATAGCTATCACAGAAGAAAAGAACATTCTTATTTAGAGAATATCTTTATTTTTGACATGATAAATGTCATTTAAAATTCCATTTATTTAAAATTTAATTTATATAAAATTTAAAAACTTAAATAAAATGTTTTATAATAAGTCTGAAGCTACTCATTTAAATATTTTATAAAACCTGTCATTTATAAATTGAATGCTCAATTTGCATTAATCACGCATTTGAATGCGCGCATTTTGAACACATAATTAATGTGGTTTTGTAGCCAATGCAATTGTATGCGCATTAAAAGCACGTTATACGCGCATTGGCGCTCCTTGGGTAATCATTAATTTTGACTTGATAATGCATGCACATATCGTAATTTAAATGTTTTATATTTTATATTATTACTTCAATTATTATTTTTAATATTATAAACTATATTAAATTTAAATGTTTTATCTTATACAATTTTATGTGTTTTCGGTAATAATTTAGATTAACGAGGCTCTCTCCAATCACCTTGACCTTGATATATGTTATCAAGATCTGTCTTAAGTCCTGAGTAACCTTCAAAAAGTTTTAGCAATTGTTTGAGATCGCGATTCCACCGCAGCGTGTAGCTATCGCGGGAAACGGCACAATGCGTGTGCCCTCGCGGGAGCTTCATTAAATCGTGATGTGTAATTGCTAAATGCATTGCTTGCAACGTGGGCTTTTCTACAGGCTACATATTTTACATCCAAGACGTTTCTAGAACGTCGTTTTCCGGTCAGCCAAACAATCGTCGGTGTAACAAACACCAAAAAACCCATAACAATCGCTAACGGCCGGCGAGCAATGTTTTGCCTCGCGTCGACACGATACGGTGACGTCGGCCGTCGAGGGCCAATCGTCTGTCACAGGTCGCGTTCCGCGCAGGGCAGGTACGGCTCAAGGCGCGTCATAGCCCTTCGCCTCCAATCGCAGGAGAAAACCAGAGGTCACCGACAAAGCGGCGAAACAATTGGCGATTGCGAAAAACAGCGAGATTATAAAAGAGCGTGCCGCGATGGAGAGGACGACTCATTCGCAGATAACCCGCAATATAACCGCTTCGCACACCGCTTGCTTTCAAAACCGCTTTTCGTACACCGCATCGATACGCTTTTCGCTATCCCGCACCGCGAACTCGCTCTCGCCGCTTCGCTTTTGCCGCTAAATTCTGTGCGCGCTACGGCGTCTTTCTGAAAACCGAACTTGTAAATAATTGTACATAGACATTCGTGAATATATCTGGTTTATTTCATTTTCGTACTTGTTCCTTTTTGTGGTCGTTCCATCACCTCGCGCTTCCTCGCGCTACTGCGCGCTCTCGAACAGCAATCATTCATTGTTTATTAAAAAGTTATTAACAAACGTAACTGAGAAATGTAACAGTGTCAATACCAAGAGAAGTAATTTGCTGATATGTGTGTATAGACCAGGACTACATGGTGATTTGCTTCGAAGGTTTTGATATTCAAAATTTCAAACCTTTGAAGTTTAAGGTGTCTTCGAAGTTTCGAAAAATATATTTGTGTGAATGGCGACATTTAGAGGATGCTAAAAATATTGTAAATAAAAAGAATTAATTAATATAAATATATATACTCAAAAAATGTGTAATTATTCCTAAATTACAATTTTGAAGCATTATAACATGAATAATTACAAATTTAATATAGGAGAGTTTTAAATAAAAAGTTCGGGCTGTTCTTCCGAAAACGTCCGTGCTCCGATTTAGGTGAAACTTTGTGAATAGGTTCCTTTTAGATAAAAAAGACATATGCCAAAAGGATTTTTAGCGACTTTAAAGTTTAGTAACTTTTTTAACATTTTTAACTTGCTGCCTCCGCGCATACATTTTCCACGCGAAACGAGGTGCCACATGGGTTTACAACTTTCCACGCGTGGAAAGCCCACGCATGTATTTTGAAGGCACACTATGTGTCTAGTTTACCCCTGTTGAGCTGGCCCCCCCACCTTGCAGAAATTAAAAAACAAATAGCGCAAAATTACAAGCTATTTATGAGCTTTCATATCCCGCAGATTAAAAATTTTGAGCTTGTCACACTGAACAAGAATTTAATATTTTTTGTGGGTAATTAATTTTATTCATTTTAAGTACAGTTCTCTCTTAAGCCGGGAAGATGTGGGGTGGTTTTCTTGCGAAGGAGTTGTAGCTCAATAATTGAAATGCATTTATTTTGCAAGCTCATAAATTAGTAAATGATATTTAGTTGCAAAATAATTAATTTTATTCATTTTAAGTACAGTTCTCTCTTAAGCCGGGAAGATGTGGGGTGGTTTTACTTGCGAAGGGGTTGTAGCTGAATAATCGAAATGCGCGTATTTTAAGAGTTTATTCTTAGAATTTATACGCTATACGAATTATATCCGCGATACGATATATTTTAATTTTTCTCAACATTTTTTTCTTGAGTTGAATCAATTAAAGGGTTGTTTGGGGGTTAAGGGGATGAGCTCAGAAATCGAAACTATATCACTTCGAAAGCTCATAAATAGCTCCTAATTCTGCCGCAAAGATCGATTCAATATCTCTATTTTTAAGTAGTGGGGGGCTGAGTCAATGTTAACTCAGCCCCCCCACAAAAAATATTAAATACCTGTTCAGTGTGACGAGCTCAAAATTTTTAATCTACGGGATATGAAAGCTCATAAATAGCTTGTAATTTTGCGCTATTTATTTTTTAATTTCTGCAAGGTGGGGGGACAGCTCAACAGGGGTGTTTATGACGAAAAAATCCGCATTCAAGAAAAGATACTTTTAACGGAATTAGAATGTAGCTCTATCTCTACGTTTTTAATCGCTAAATTCAAATCTGAAATTAAAATTGCGAAATTCAAAATGGCGGATTTAATATGGCTGACTCAAAATACAAAAAATTGTTCAATTTGTATAAATATTTATATTTAAAAGTTTTTAAAACTGCTGATTTTTTCAAATTCAAAATAAAATTTCAAGAATTTAAAATGGCAAATTTAATATGACCAGCAAAAAGTTCGAAATATAATTTAATTGCATAAAAAGTTTTGAGAGGGTTTTGAAGCCGCTGATTCCGTTTTTAAAATTGAAATTTGTTCATGGTTAAAATGACGGATTTAATATGACAGCCAAAAAATTTAAAATATCGCTTAGTTTAAATAAAATTAATTTACAAGAATTTTTATAAATTTTTCTGCCATTTTTAATTTTCAAGTTTTGACCTCAGATTTAGATTCAGCGACTCAAAAACCTCCAGAAAGCACTTTTCTTATACTTTTATTAACTCTTGTGTCAAAGGCATTTTTGGCCCACAAGCATATTTTTTGCCTAATAACCAAGGTGTTAATTTTTTAGTAAAACGCGCTTTTTGGATCAGACAGTGGTTTTTTATAGTTCCTGAGATATTTGAAGTTGAAGATATATGTGACTAAAAACAAGAGCAAGGATTGTAGAAACATTTTATATAAAATATTATCTTCTCGCAGTATATATCTTTATCTATTATATACTCCAAAACAGTAAAAGGTAAAAGATGTTTATACCTCTTCGTTACTTTTCCAAATATGTTATTCGACTAATATTCAATTCACGCGAACATATATGTAGGTAGAAGAATACAAATGTATAATATATGTTTATTTTTTTCTAAAATAATATCTCTAAAGTACATATTTTTGAATCATGAAACTTTAACAACATTTTGACAACGCCAATGAAAAATATTTATTGCATATTAGCATAACTCAAAAGGTTTAAAACAGTTTCTTTTTTGAAAACAGAGTCCAAAACTGTAGGTATTATATAACATATAAGAATTTTATTTCGTGTTTAAATAATAACGCTTTTTATAGTTTTTGTATGTGCGATTCTGTCGGTATTGATGAAAAAATTGTTACGTATCGTTGATTGCAATTCCATTTATTTAATCACAGACATATACGTACAATCAATACAAATTAGTAAAATTAGTATATTATATATTAAACGCGTTAAATATAAGAGAAAAATTTTCAAAAGTTTATAATTATAAGTCTATAACAATATGATAATAGATAAGTCTATAACAATATGATAAGAGATAAAAATATTTTTTAAATGTTTTTCCTTAATAAACCGAAAATACATATAATTCGCCAATGATATAATAAACATTAAACGTTCATTTCATCGACTGCAATTGGCAAATAATTATCGTGACGATTCGACCATTGGTTTTGGTCCTCGTCGTCAAGACGTTAATAACACAGGACCACAAAAAAAAATCGATGAAAGGTTCCTTTGACCAGACCAGGTGTATTATATGTTTTTGGGGTCGCTGAACATGAATCTGAAGTCCGTTTTGCTTCATCACGTCAGGATTTCTTCCTAACCTCAAAAAACATGGCGGATTTTATGTGACAAGCAAACTTTTTTAAATATTGACGGATTTACTTAAATCTTGGTATCCAGGGGTTTTTGGGGTTGCTGATTACGAATCTGAAGCCAGATTTTCGAAATTCAAAATGGCGGATCCAATATGGCGGTCAAAATTTTGAAAAATGTTCAGAACTCGATGAAATTATCCGTACAGAGATTTTTGGGGACTAAATCGAAATCTGACAACAAATTTTCAAAATTCAAAATGGCGGATCCAATATGACGGACCGAGATTCGAAAAACAAGAGAAAAGTTCGATGAAATCGTACATTATTACGTTTTTGGCGTCGTTGAATCCAAATCTGTTATCAAATTTTCAATATCCAAGATTGCGAATTAAATATGGCATCTAGAATGGTTAAAAGGTCCGGAACTTGATAAAATTGGTAATATCATGTTTTGAAGTCACTGAATTCGAATCTGTCATCAAATCAACACCTTAGAATTCAGATTCTTAAATAAAAGAAACTTTCCAAAGAGGTAAATATTGTCTTATTCTACTCTCAGCATGACCCAGAGAAAACGACGTGGACGTGGTAGATTTCTTTCTCCTTCGGGGTACTTGTTTTGAGTGAGCCCCCTTGCCTCTCACTGTTTGAGGTGTGTGATTAACGTTAGTCCCCTTGCCTCTCACTGATCAGGGTGCTTGATTTATGTGAGTCCCCTCGGCTCTCACTACTCTTAAATGAGCTTATGACTTTGTAAACAGATTTGGATTCAACGACGCCAAAAACGTAATAATGTACGATTTCATCGAACTTTTCTCTTGTTTTTCGAATCTCGGTCCGCCATATTGGATCCGCCATTTTGAATTTTGAAAATTTGATGTCAGATTTGGATTTAGCGTCCCCAAAAATCTTTGTACGGACAATTTCATCGACTTCTGAACATTTTTCAAAATTTTGACCGTCATATTGGATCCGCCATTTTGAATTTTGAAAATTTGATGTCAGATTTCGATTTAGCGTCCCCAAAAATCTCTGTACGGACAATTTCATCAAGTTCTGAACATTTTTCAAAATTTTGACCGCCATATTGGATCCGCCATTTTGAATTTTGAAAATCTGGCTTCAGATTCGTAATCAGCAACCCCAAAAACCCCTAGATACCAAGTTTTATAAAAATTAAATCATATTTTAAAAATTCGACGGCCATATTTGAGCCGCCATTTTGGATTTTGAAAATCTGACTTCAAATTTGTAATCAGCGACCCCAAAAACCCCTGGATACCAAGATTTAAGTAAATTCGTCAATATTTAAAAAAGTTTGTTTGCCACATAAAATCCGCCATGTTTTTTGAGGTTAGAAAAAAATCCTGACGTGATGGAGCAAAACGGACTTCAGATTCATGTTCAGCGACCCCAAAAACATATAATACACCTGGTCTGGTCAAAGGAACCTTTCATCGATTTTTTTTTGTGGTCCTGTGTAATCTTTGATGCTTATATATAAGCATCTCATATTTAAAATAATTTAAATTAAATTAAATTATTAAATTTATTGCGAAAAATATTACCTCAGCCAGGGTTTGAACCTGGAACCTCCCTCATTCCGTGTAGGGCGTCGTACCAATTCGACCACCGAGGCATATGGTAATATTCATCGCAATAACACACTAAACAATAATAAGATGGAGACACCGATATTCAAGTCGACGGTGTATAATAAACCGAAAATACATATAATTCGCTAATGATAACATTCATTGGCGAATTATATGTATTTTCGGTTTATTATACACCGTCGACTTGAATATCGGTGTCTCCATCTTATTATTGTTTAGTGTGTTATTGCGATGAATATTACCACATGCCTCGGTGGTCGAATTGGTACGACGCCCTACACGGAATGAGGGAGGTTCCAGGTTCAAACCCTGGCTGAGGTAATATTTTTCGCAATAAATTTAATAATTTAATTTAATTTAAATTATTTTAAATATGAGATGCTTATATATAAGCATCAAAGATTATTAACGTCTTGACGACGAGGACCAAAACCAATGGTCGAATCGTCACGATAATTATTTGCCAATTGCAATCGATGAAATGAACGTTTAATGTTTTTCCTTAATGTAGAAAATTATTTATTATTGCTCGATAATAACCAAATATAAAATATCTCACAATCCCTTTACGATCAAGGAGACTGTGATAAAATGATATTCGGATGAAGATAATATTCTGATTAAAAAACCACAGTTAATTAACAAAAATTGCATAATCGAAAATAAATACTTCGAAATAAATGATATTATAAATAAACGACATGATTGAATCAAAACGATTTTTTTATAATTGCAAAATTGAGGCCGTCGTAGTAAAATTTCAGAAAAATTGAGGCCGTCGTAGTAAAATTTCAGAAAGTTGTTTATTTGAATATTTTAGAATATCTTCAAAGAAACATACAGGATTCACATAAAGAGTTACAAGCTAGTTTCCTTGGGAAACGTCTGTAACACATTTTGTAGGATTTACTAATTTTACATTGAATATATGCGCTATCTATCAAAAATCTTTAATCCTCCCTTTAATCCTACATTACTCGCGTGTATTTGATCGCGTGTATTTGACACTCCAACATTACCCACACAGCAAAATATATCTCCAAGATATCTAGAAGATATCTGAATGACGGAATATCTGATTGCGCAAGATATCATGAGAATATCTCAAAGACATCTCCAAGATCGCGAAAAGCCATGATAATTTCATCTTCAGATATGATATCTGATTCTGGATATACATCGGATATCTATACCTCATTAAAAACAGATGTTATATATAATATATACAGTATAGTAATATTTAATATTATTATATCTAACATTAAATTATATACAATATTAAGGAATAAGTGTCAGGTGTCATAGAAAAGTTGTTCTTCACAAAAAATTATTTAATAAAACAGTTTACAAAAAATATATAATTATATCTATCTCTTATACATTTTAATATCACAGCATATTATATAATATAATAATAAACTTTAGTCACATGAAAAAACAAAATTAAAATTAATAATGTTGTATAATGCAAAGCATATTACAATGCATTATATATAACTAAAATCTTTTTTATATTCTGTAGTATTACTGTGAGGAAAAATAAAAATATTACTTCTAATAATCGCATAAAGCGCAATACTACATTCGTCAATTTTTTTTAAATGACTTTATAGGCTACTATGATGAATCATCATCTGAGTGTTTGACATAAGGAACTAGTTTTTTATTATTAATATCGGGAAGGTGCTTGTTACTGTCATCTTCCACATCAGTTAAAGAAGCTTCACTTTGTTCACCACTTTCATTCAAAATAGAGGTTTCTTCCGTTTCAGACATATGTTCATGAAGATCTGGGTTTCTTTCATTCTGTACACAAAGTAGCAGAATTTTACTTTTATAATATTCTTAATAGTATTTTTGGTTTCGTGAATAAGAAATTCCATATATGAGATACACACACACACACAGAGAGAGAGATATTCTCTTATATTTCTTTTGTTAATACTCGCCACTTTACTTCTGTAAGCTTTGTCAGTTTTCAACTTGTTGTCAAATTTTGCTAAAGACTGCACATCACCCACACAGCACAGGTAGATCCTGAGAATGTACTCAGTATATCGCAACCGTAGATTGTGTATATCCTATTGATATTCGAAATACATCTATAATATTTTGAGAATGTACTGAGGATGTTCTAATGTCTGCCCTAGAAGCCTACTCAGTATATACTGAGAATATTTCTTGGTATATTGTGAGTATATTAAAGAAATATTTTGATCACATTGCCAGTATCTATTAGAGAATATCTCCTGGTATTGTTGCGTTAATGCAAATTTTTGAATTTTGCTTTGTCGACTTTTACCGAAGAAAATTTAATGTCCTGCAAAGCAGGTATAAACGAAGGTTCCGGATGAGGAGCACACTTCGTAAACAAAAAGGGTTATGTCAGAGGCCCTGCTAGTGAGCACGCCCTGACTGGCGAACTTGAGAACGCTGGAGAAACCCTGCTGAGCTGCCCTAGATATAGAAGTCGATGTTGAACCTTAATCACGCGAGAATATACCGGCGATGCGCCGCGTAGCGGGCGCGAGCCGAACTCTCTTGCCGCGCGAGCCCGCACTTAAAATATGAGTAAAATAATATACTGTTCTGATAAATTTAGCATATCCTGAAAATATTCGATAAATAGACCAAATATTACTGATAAATTTCGAATATTCTTAAAATATCAGTAAAATAATATACCGCAAAATACATTATAGAAATATTATCAGTATATCTTGTATATCTGTAGTACATTGAGTATCAATTCAGTATATACGAATGATATCATGTGCTGTGTGGGCATTAATACATTTAAGAACGTCAACATGAAATTGATTGTGTAAAGATGCATGGCAGTAAAACGTGAGTAGTAAGCTATTGACCAACCACAGTCGATTATTCTTGAATTGTAAAAATCCCATTAGTCAACAGCTTACTGCTTACGTCTTACTGCATACTGTTGTGGCTATTGTAGACGAGCCATTAAGTTTAGGTTATGTTAGGTTAGCTTTTGTCAACAGACCAATAAACGATAAGATTTTAATATTCACGATATATTGATAACTATAAGTAAAGAATTTTGTTTCATTACGGCTATATTTTTTGATATTTTAGACTTTCATGATGTAGTAAAATGCTTAATCTGATGTCGTGTTTTTCATAGGCGGAACGTCGGAATTAAATTCATGAAGGACGCGGCAGCATCTTGGAAGCCAGATCAGGCTATAGTTTTCTATACCACAATTTATCATTTTGTAAATTACGCAGTAATACTTATATCAATTGTAATATAGAAAGTCGATGATATAGGGAGTCAGATGCACGAATATTGCCGACGTGACCGTCGGCCGTGAAACCAGTTGAAACGTGACTAGCGAAAACACAGCATTGGCACATGGCCACACATGGAGGAGTCAACGCCGTCAACGGTCGCCCGTCATGCGCATGTGTGATTACGTCACAGCTCTAAAACGGGGAGCACACACTTCTGCACAACGCATAATGCGTAAGCATAAGAAAATGATTGGTCCATATATATGTGCATAAGGAAATAGACCAATCAATTTTTTTATGCTTATGCATTATGCGTTATGTAAAAGTCTGTGTTTCCCGTTTATGTGATCAATCCCAAAGCGGGGAGCACACACTTCTGCACAACGCATAATGCGTAAGCACAACACATGACATATGCATATATCATTCTCCCTCTATTTAACATTGGCCGCATTCAGGAAAGAACTGTTGAGTGAGTGGTCAGTGATTCTTTAATATGATTGGTTCTTACCTTTGGTTCTTCTCCGGATCTAAGTGTAAGAACCAATCATAATGAGCGCTCAATCAACAGTTGTGTTTCCTGAACGCGGCGATTAAGTGAGAAATAATGACCAAAGAGAATGAGCTAGGTGTTTCGTGTCGACGCTAGTATCAAATGAATAATATATGTGTACAATATATGCTTTCCGGGATATATGATCGAGTAAAATAAATAAATAAATAATATAGGTCGGTATTCATAATCAATAGATCTTACATATTTCAGATCGTCTAAAGTTTATCTTAAGATGCTGTACAGATTGTTTTATTGGTTACGAATAAACTTGAGTTGATCTTTGTAAAATATGTATATAATATAAGACCTGTGTGTTTTGAACCGGCCATATATTTATATGCAAATTGCAAATGTTTCAGAGATATCTTTTTCAAAGATATAATGTGATATCGAGTAATGATGTCCTATAGATATTCTGTAAATATCTGAAAATAAGATATCTCAGATTTGACTTGAAATTGTAGGCGTATAGATATCTGATTATATCTCAGATATATTTTGCTGTGTGGGTATATTTCCATTTTCATTGTTCCCTTTGATATGATTTACGATTAGAAAATAAGATTGATAATATTTTTTATATTTTTAATAATATAACTGCAGATAAAGCGCAAAAGTTTTCCCCTAATTGTGAAACAATTTATGCAGCATTCAATTAATAGAAAAAGTTTTAGTAGTTTACTCTGTTTTAGTAGATTTCTAAAGCTGGAATACATTTCACACCTCACGTGAATAACGTAAAATTTAAGGAAATTAGGTTGACTATTTTTTTCTTTAAATAAACTCGTAAAGAGATTTCATATAGTTCAGTCGTGTCTTTCTTATTTTACTAAACAGGCAGTTACTTTCGACTTGAGATCGATTTGATCAATTTCAAAAATGAGTCACAATATGTACCATAAGCTTCTCCTCCAGCGTTCCTTCATTTCCGCGATCTTTAAAGTTGTTTTGACCGTTGCTACTGCCATTACTACTGCTGCTGCTACTACTGATGCCGCTGTTGCATTGTGTCATCTTCATGTTACGGTATTACACGTGTCGTCGTTAAAACGCAGTGCAATCAAGATCAATTGACGTGACCCGTTAGACGATGTTAAAGAGACACATCCGACAATACCGCATCTATATAAAATTTACACTTGCACAGGCCTCGTTACCGCTTGATTCACCCACATCGATTTTCGTCGTAACATTTCCTTGGACAGACGTGTCCGCAGATAATCATTTCGTCACGAAATATCGTCTGTAACTTGCAAACTCCAATTTGCGAATGCGAATAATCATAGGATTTTACAAAAGTCGATGGTAATAATAAAAAAGGGAAAAACGGAAGAAGCTTCGTGAAGAATCGTCAAAACAAAGCGCGATAGAAGGAAGAAGGTAAAGGAAGATATATATTTTTAGGAGAGATAACACTATTCCCTGCGATGTCAATAATTAAATTAATTGATATACAAAACGTTTGCATGCACGCATCGGCTACAGATAATTGAACGCGTATCGTATAAACGCGCGACGCAAATTCAAATTGAACGCGCTCGAAAAGTAATCGAGGTGTATGTTATCACGGCACAGTCAGGCGACCGACTGAAAAGCACCTGTCCACCTGCACATGTAAAAGCCGCTACGAGCTTACGCTACACGCGCGAGGAATACGCGCAATATACTCCCGTATACCGCGATGTTCGACCGGACAATCTGTATTAATGACTCGGCTAAACTGTTGCTGCTTTTACGCTGCTATATTACAGAAAACATAATCGTTGAAGTAAGAGCAAAAAGTCCATTTGCGTGAGATTTTTTTATTACTCCTTCCAATGTTATCACGGTAATGTTTAACGATAGAATGAGAGCATCTTGGGCAGGGTCGCGTTTATAAAATTTGCGTTCAGGGACTTGTAATCTTCGAATACCTCAATCTAGCCCCCCTCCCCCCAAATAAATAAACTGTAAATAATTAAGTAACATTTTTAATATCTATTAAATTACTAAAACACATTTTTGAAGCAAGAAACAAGGACAAATAATTAAAAAAGTAGAACATTTTTTTAATAAAATCACTTTACGTCTTCTTTTCTCCGAAATATTTTTATTACATTATCGCGAATAAGTTTTATTACATTATTGATTTTGGCTGAAAACTCCAACTCAATGTTTAAAATAGAGAGGTTGTTTAGCTTTTCATGGTCTAATGTCGACCTAAAAGCACTTTTCACTCTCTTTAGATGCGAAAATGATCGTTCGCCACTACTGTTCGTTAAAGCTAGGCAAAGATATAACCTTATTGCCACTTTAACGTTCGGGAAAGTAGCTTGAATTTTATTTCGTATTAATTTCAAATATGATATTGGAAGTGGAATATCGGAAGAAAATTCTTCATTCTGGATAAATTTTTTTGTGCAAAGTTCTCAGTTGATCATTTCCAAATTCAGAATAGAATTGTAGCTTATTTAGAAATCCAAATTATTTAAAATTCCAAAGTTTCCGAATGATACTTATAGCTTGCCGCTCTTTTTTCAAGGGCTTGTTTACCTATAATTTCTTCATTCTTTTAAAGCTATGGCGCTTTGGCGCCCTAGGGATTCAATAGGACGTTTACCTATGGGCCAAAACTTATGGGCGCTACTGATCTGGGAAATGATGAAAGCTACATTTATTAAAATAGTACTTTTTAGCTCGGAATTACTTAAAAAAGTAAAAAGAATCTATATATGAATCCAAAAGTATTATCTCACAAGAAAGCATGTCCAAAAATCAGAACACACACAGAAAAAAAGAAGAGGAGAGAGAGAGAGAGAGAGAGAGAGAGAGAGAGAAAGAGCTAACACTGATATGAAGTAATGAAAATTGTAATGACATTGTAATTTTTTGGAAATTTTTGTATAATATTATATAAAATATTATACAAAGAAAAAGATATATTTACTCTAGAAATATATTTAATATTTAATTTAATATGCACGGACCTGAAGCTTTATACTCTTTTTAATATAGGTACTCTTTAATATACTCTTTATACACTTTTTTTTAAATAGCCATCTTTAAGACGAAAGATCTCGGCGAATTATTTACGCATAGTAAAGAAAACGAGCGAGAAGAATATGCGTAATGTAATATCTAGGTTACAGATACGTGGTAATTGCGTGCGTGATACGCGACAACTTGAATTAGTGGAATTGAAGCCCTCGATCGTTGTTCAACATGTTGCGCTTCCTTGATAAAGTCACGGTTAATAACGCAAGAATGTCAAGGATGAGCAATGGATACTCAGTGAGTTAGTTACATTTGCCGAGCAATTCCGTGATTATAATCGATCAGATACTTAGCCATAGCACCACGTTTAATACGATACTGATTAACTTTTCTCGCGAATACACTCTTGATTCGCCAGCTTTAGCGAACATTATCAGCTATATTATATGTAAATCGATATTTATTTTATATATTCTGATATAAGGAAACATCGATTATTTTTCAGCTCTTTCAGAAATTCAGAATAGAATTTTTTTTTAATTTTATATTATGTCGCGTATGTTGATGCACGTATCATAAAATCGGTATGAAAATTATAAAAATACAATTCTACCCTGCAATTTGTTCACACATACATACATATACATACACGACCGTATACGGACATAAATTACACATGTATTATGTAAAATGGACTTAAACTTTATACATATGTGTACGTGCATACGCATGTATGTACAGTGCAATTATTTAAAAAAGTTTTGCACTCATATATTAAGTATATTAATGGTAATATAAAATTTTGTTTTACAATAGTTTTCACTAGTGTTATTATATCTGATATGAGAATATTTAAATATTTTCTCTGTTAAACGTAACATGTAAAATTATATATTTAATGAAAGAAGTCACATAATATTATAAATAACTTTTATTAATTTATAAATATTTGCTTAAATAAGCAAAATAAATCTTTATCAGAATTTTATCACATCTCCACCTCGAATTTTCCAAAACTACTTTAATCAATTAAAAATCATTTTAAAAATAAATTACAAGTCACTTTTTTAATTAAGACATAAAATGCTTTAAGAATAATAATTTTTAATAAAATGAAAGTTACAATCTTTATCAAGCATGTTCTTTCGTAAAAAAACAGCATATACGTTATATAATATTTTAATATATCAAAACTCTCTCCTATATTATATCCGCTATATTTATTTTTGAAACTCTAATATTATTTTTAAGATTAATAACTTCGTAGATCTTATTAAAAACAGGTTCATTGAATCTTTACGCCTGTCATAATCGCCTTATTATCGTTTTGAATTTTAAAATTCTAATGTCTTTTTAAAAATCAAAGAGAGAAAGAGAGAGAAAGAGAGAGAAAGAGAGAGAGACAGTATAATCTCAAAAACTCCTCAATCCATTTTATTTTTATATCGATTAGTTTATGGGTATTAAAAGAGTCAAAATAATTAGAAATTATTTTTAACAATTATTTCTTTTAAGGATTAATTAAAACTGATAGTGTTTGATGATCTTCAATACATTTTCTACGCCTTTTTTGTTTCTTTTTTTTTCTATTTTTCATGATCTTTTAGGATTTTTCAAATGGATGTAAGTAAATTTTTATGGAGTGGAACAACTTTTTTTATAGTTTTATGACTGATCTTTAAAACGAAATGTACATCATTTCAGTATATTATTCCTAAACAAAATGATAAAGTTGCAAAGTACATATATGTATTATAGGAACATAAAGAGTTAATGAGCCTTGAAAAGAGTATCAACACATTTTAATTATAGAAATACTTAACATTTTAGAGAATCAGATAATATAATTTTGTGATTACCGTGTCTTAAGTATTGGAACATTAATTTTTTAACTTATGCGCATCAGCATGTCTTTTATCTATTTTGACAAACAGCGATTCATAATGCCTTTAAGACTTAAAAACTATTTGTATCCTAAGTGAAAAGAACGCAAAACCGTGTCTTCCGCCACGAGCGTGGTTATCCGTTCCACTATCATTTTCTATCGACGAAAGTAATCAATGCTGGACGTAGTTAAGCATCGAGGTCAGCACCGCTGGTAAACTGGTCAGATATCGCCGATCGATATTTAGGTACGAGGAACATTAAATGAACATTATATATTCCGCGGCGCGGCGGAAAAGGACTGCTACTCCAAATAACGATGTACTCTTAGATTATTGACAGCATTAGCAAAATTCGAACGAAAAATAATAATAATAATAAACAGGTTGATTAGACCGTTTTTATTTTTTACTATACATGCGGAGGATGTTGCAGAATGCTTTACTGCAAAATGGTGATGATGTAACGCGCGTAATTAATACGACAGAACCATTTGGTGGCAATGTGCATTAATATAATCGCTAATAAGTTCGGTAAAAATTCAGCGATATTTGACGAGAAAACAGAAAGAGAGAGAGAGAGTTAGAGCGAAGACAGAAATACCGTGCTGTTATTTTAAGAGCGCACGAAAAAGAATTTCCAGCTTAATTGCTTCGCGAGGGTATAGGAGAAATACTGGCACAAGGAAATTGCGTGATACGTGAGTATTGGCCGTCCTCAACCCCTCGAGTGACCTTCGTTTGTACTCCCACGTTTCTCGTTTCTCGGACATACATATATATCTATATATATATATATATAACTTATTGCGCGCGCACGCGCGCGCACACCCGATGGTATCTCTTCAAGATTGATCATATCTTCTCACTCGACACGCACGCACATGCTAGGAAGATAGAAAATGTTTCGAAGGGAAAAAAGGAGGGAAAAAAAGCAGCGTCATCAAATTTTGGTGATTTATTGTTTCTAGTAAAAATATGACTGTACAATGTGATATAAAAGAAACGGGTACGATTCTGATAACTTTGATGAAGTTACTTCGTCGCGACGAGACTTATTGTCAGCTTTTAATTTCTTTCTTTTTGCAACAAAGACTAACATAAAAGATTCAGAACGCAAAACCTTTTAGTTTTCGAATTATGAACACTATTAGAGATATGAAATATCCGATAGAAAATCTGAAACTTGGTATAGAAATATAGTATTAATATATTACAAATTTAAAATTAATTTCTACTTACAACACTCTGTCTGATCTAATACAATATCTAACTTTATTAGTAATCATATATACTATATATGGAATTAATGACAATATTAAATTAATTTATGTGTGTGTATGTGGGTGTGTCTATCTCCACTACATACCCTGTTTTTATTAGTAACTCAAGGAAAATTAGTTGCACCAATATTTGCTATTTGTACTATTATTTTTAAAAAGCTTTTGAAAATTATTCTCATATTGCATCACCGAAGTTATTAGAATTTCTTCAAAAAACATCAAATTATTTAACATACGAAGTATATTATACGACGATCACATACCTTCGATCTAACTTGTAAAGGATTTTGTATAAATTACAAGCGATGAAAACTAGCATATATTGATACAGATATTACGTAGAAAAAAATGGAAATATCCTACTTTCCTTGTTCTATTTTGTAGAGATTATATATTTATCATTTGTTACGCCAATAGGAAATATGTTAACAACTTTTAAACATAGAAATTTTAGACATTGACAAACTGTTGCACGATTAATTCTCTTAGAACTTTGCGATTTTGCATTCGCAATACTTCGTTGATATTGTCTCAGCGTTCCGTCTTTATTCTCACCGTTTCAAATTTCATTGTGCAGAGAACGTATTCACCAAGTTAAATTCAGTTGAACTTTCCTATTCTTAGCGCTTTTAATTATTGCATGCTTAGTATGTCTTGTGTTGCTTTCCTACTATTTCATATTTGCTACTTACAATTAGTCACATGTGTGGAAAATGGAAATATTATTACAATTATGATCAAAAAGATACTTTCTACATGTGCTAGAATAGAGTAAGAAAAAAGATATTAAGAGAAAAGAATAAGAGGTTTAATCCTACAAAGGATGTGCTCCCGGTAAGCAAACTGCTAACAGTATGTCAGCAGTCTAATTCGAGCAGGATATTGCAATAGATTCATTGGTATCAACTGTATCCGCATTAAGCTGGTGTTTTGCTAGTAGAGCCTGCTGACATAATTCGACAACAAATTGCCAGCAGAAACCAAACAGAATCTGTTCATAATCATTTAAATACGAAATTTACAGACTCTGTTCGGTTTCTTCAGTCAATCTCTCATTATATTTTGTTAACATATAGTTTGTTATATTCTTGCTGGTATTTTGCCGACAAAGTTTGTCAGTAGACACTTGCAAAATCTGTTTACGACAGATTTGACTATTTGTATTGAAAATAGGGAAATTCGACTGAAATTCATTGCACAGCGCGATTTCAGATCCATATAAAAGACCAATAAAGAACATTGAATATGATGAATGATACAGGAAATACTATCCTGCTGCGTTTATCGATCCACTGAGCGATCTGCTGAGGTGTCATTGTCGTGAAATTGTGTAACTTGGCCAGAGTCGGCCTGCGTGAAAACGGCTTAGTCACCGGCGGAGTACTGTCGATGGTTGTGATGCTACCAACGGAATAATCCGGATCCTTATCCTCTTCTATTCTTACCGATGGGATGTTGATCGTGCTCGGAAAACTCTGGAAAAGAAAAATATGATCAATTCTATAACTCTACAACAGAATTTAATTCGGGATACTACAATCGGGATACAACATTAAGTTCCGGTGATCACGTTTGAAGTCTCTTTTTCGTTGTTGGATATTATTCGTGGTTTTATTTAATTATTTAATTTAATTTTTCATATATACATATATCATGTGATGACATTCAAGACTATTACAGATAATATCTCTAAAACGTCTTGTTCTTGGAACCTCTCTGTCTCTTGTCTCGTGTAGCAATTCCTTATAATATTTTCTTATATTAACAATTAGTAATATTTTTATGGATTCTAAAACTTTAAAACGATATCTTTATCGTTTACAATTCTCACACGTTATTTAACAACAGATTTTTTACTTGATTTGGAATCAACTTTTTCCTCAGTAAAAATGGCAACAATAATTTTCGAGTTAAATGATTGGAAAAAAAGTTTCTTGCAAAACTAAACTTCAGAGAAAATAAGTGATAAAATGGTATTCTTTCAAGATATTCTTCAAATATATTGTTGCACATTACAAATTGCGCACTTTTCCTAGAACGCACGTTTCATTACATTAATCCATTTCATTAGCGTTTTGAGCATAATAATATTGAGACTAAAGTTGTGGAAAAATAAATACTTTCTTGATAATTTTAATATTGAGAAATAAAATTATATAAAAAAACATAGTTTTATTTAAAAAAGTAACTATTTATTATAAATAGCATATTTTATTTTAAAAATATACTATAAAAAGTTTATTTTATACATATGTATATCTATATTATATCTCTTCGTTGAAATATTTTCTTAATGATGATTTTATCTTAATCGAGAAATAAAATATATATAGAAAAATATTATGGTTTTATTTAAAAAAGTATTAATAATTAATATATTTTATTTTAAAAATATATTATTAAAAAAATTATTTGATATATTATATCCCTTCGTTAAAACTTTTATATAAAACTTATTTTTGAAAAATCATTGAGAGAGAATATATTTAGGAATTAATGTCACATTTTTTCCTCATTCTATACAACATACACACCCGCGGGTACGCAATTTCCTCAGTTACAAAAACCTCAGTTATTACGCGATAAACGTGAAAATGATTTTGTTTGAGATTACTGACACTTGAGAATCTTTATCTAAATGTTTTTTTCTCTAAGAGCGGTGTTCATAGTCGAATCTTATATTTAAGACCGTCTTAAGTACGATCTTAAGATGTTATATGAACCAATCACAGAGCCGTATTAGCATCTTAAGACATTAATTAAAACGGTCTTAAAATAAGAACTGACTATGAATACCGGCCTAAGAGAATATTCTTCAATATAATTTACGATATTATAATTAGCCTTGATAATTATTTAATTGACTCACGTGTACGGTGAGATAATTCTGACTTGTGAAATCTTGTTCGTTGTTTGTATTCGCGTTATCTAATGACGACCATGATCGCGATCGTTCCAAACCGGTTGTATTCTTCTGAAATTGTTTTCTTGCCAATCGCGGCGTCAGGGTAGACTTAAGAATGTACTTGCTGTTGACCTTTTTCAACGGTACGTTTTTTCTATAACGCAAACACAATGCATTATCCTTAAATATAATTTATATCGGATAGTAAAAACGAAGCTGTAGGCATTAAAATTTCGACGAAAATGTTACGCACTTCCTCCTGTATATGGTATTGACAAAGGCAAACTCGACCATTGCCGCGAACAGAAATATCGTGCAGCCCAAAAACCAAATTTCGCTCGCTTTTATATAAGAGACTTTCGGCAACGAATTTTCGACTTTCGATGCAAGTGTCATAAATGCTAAGATAGTATTTGTTCCTGAAAACATAAATTTCATGCAAGTGTTACATTATATTATTTAATATTGACGCGAGAACGTACAGATATATTTTACCTAAGACTATTCGCGGCGCGCTCGCGTCTTGATGCAACCAAAAAGACACCCATGAAACCACCACAATCAATATAGACGGCACGTAATAATCCATCATGAAGAATCCCATTTCACGGGCCAGTTTGAACGTAATGTTTATCGAGCTGAAATTGCCAGCTGCAATCATTATGCCATAATTTTAATGATAATAACGTCCAATGCGACATTTTCGTTTCTTTATCAGAAACGTTACATCGACTGAATTTTACCATAATGATGTTGCGATGGAGTATAGGATACTCCGGAGCGATTGACCCACGTGTCCACAAGTTTGTACTCGGTCAGATATAAATTATCCGCGATGACAATCGGATATTCATCCCAGTCTAATACCATGTCGTCCACATTGTGAGTCCCTTCGGAAAGAAAGAGATTTCGTTTTGCTTGTGTTTCTTCGCATTTTTAAGATTTTGCTTCCTCATAAAGGAAGCTTTGTTTTCATAAATTTCGTATATGAACTTTTGATTGCGTATAAAGTTGGGTCTAATCAATCAAATTTAAAAGAATTATATATGAAATAGGGGTAGAAAAAACCAAAGAAAAGATTGGTTTTTTTATGCTAATATGTTCAGAGGGTTCTAAACGTCGAAAAATTGGGTTTAAAAAAATGTCCGCGCGCGCGCGCGCGCGTGTGTGTGTGTGTGTGTGTGTGTGTGTGTGTGTGTGTGTGTGTGTGTGTGTGGATTTGATGTCCGTGGTTGCTCTAACTTCCGCAAATTTTCATTAATGGAAGGTTGGTATTGAATTTCACGATGATCGGTAAAGGGGTTCATTTTTTATAAAATTTTGAATTTTTTGAAAAATATCTGTGGCAGCTCTAACTTCCGCAAATTTTTAGATATTAGGTTATTTCTAATTCTATTATCTTTTTCAGTCTTTTCTATATCTATTTCATATATAATTCTTTAAGATTTGATTGAGTAGATCCAGCTTTATACGTGATCAAAGATCCATTTACGAAGTCCAATATATATAGACCATGTAGCCTGAACTCCCGAAGTCAACATCGATTTGACATTGCGTCAATTGTAAAACTCCACTTATGTTACTAAGCTGACTCTTTTTCAATTCATAAAAAGGTTAAATTTAAAATGGAAAAAGTGTGCAAATTAGAAACTTGCACATTGCTTCCTCATCATTACAGATCGCTACCATTGCTCTTATTTTATTTCGCTCACAAAGCCTCTCTTATGAGGAAGCTTGTATTTTATTTGATGCATAATTATTAGTACTTATTAGTTTGACTTCCTCATAGGGGAACATTTTTATTGATTTTTATTGACATTCTTATCAATTTGGTTTTTTACCGTTTTCAACGACATTTTATCATTTTTTATTAAATAGAAAAATAACTTCCTCCACCAGTGATTAAAAACCAAAATTATTCCTTTATTCTCAACTAACTGGCAAAAATATAAATAGTAGGCACTACGTTTCGACTCTAGGTTTGAGTCTTTATCAAGTGCAGTCTAAAAAATTAGGAACATAGCGTTGTGTAATACAATAAATGATAATCATTAAATTAGAGAGCAATACCTAATCATCAAAATTGACTCGTCATGTGGTAATCAAAAGACATCCTTGTGTTTATGGGAATGTTCCAGCATGGTAATAAAGTACAACTGTAGACAATTGCTTATATAGAAACAATATGTGAAGATCGAACAAATCTTACGTATCTCATGTGTCAAAAATCCACAATTATGCATATCGAATAAGAGATTTTCCAATGTGACGTGTCGTGCGAGTGGAAGTACTTAGGAGACTAAATACGCTGACAAAGAGAACTAATTGGTATAGGAAACCAACTTTTTCGGGGCGATATATAAATTATTTCTCTAACCATCTACACAAATACAAAATTAATACTATAATTAATTTGGTGGACCATGCAATTTTGTTATCTAATGATCGGTTCTACCATACAAACATAAAATTTGTTAAAGACATCCTCACAAATAATTGCTTTCCGACAAAGTTGGTGAATAAATATATTCACAATAGATTAAGACAACTAAAAAATAGAACAGATACGAGTAACACTGTTGACAGCGGTCCGGACAGTACATTTGACACACGAAATTATATAATGATTCCTTATATCAAAGGCCTAAGCGAGGGCATACGTCGTACTTTAAAAAAAGTTGGATTGGATGTTTTATATACGATACCGAAGAAGCTTAACACTGTCATTAAAAGGGGTAAAGATAGACTTACAATAAACAAAGAAACGAATATTGTTTATCAAATCGATTGTGAAAACTGTGAGGCTTCTTATATAGGGCAGACAAAAAGACATCTAGAAACTAGAATCAAGGAGCATTGTAATGACATTAAAAAGCATGACAGCAATCACTCGGTTGTGAGCAAACATCGACTACACAACAATCATAATTTTAAGTGGTCAGAGCCTAAAATTTTGCATAAGGAGTGTAATACGACAATGAGAGAGATCGCTGAAATGTTTTTTATAAAGAAGCAAAATGATACCATTAATCTTCAAAGAGACACTGAGAATTTAAATTCTGTATATGACGGTGTCGTTATGTCTGTTTAATTGTTTATACTTCCTCTTGTCAACCTTTCTGATCCCTTGATTCTGTTCTCTTTGTCAACGTATTTAGTCTCCTAAGTACTTCCACTCGCACGACACGTCACATTGGAGAATCTCTCATTCGATATGCATAATTGTGGATTTTTGACACATGAGACACGTAAGATTTGTTCGATCTTCACATTCTCTCTCCACATATTGTTTCTATATAAGTAATTGTCTACAGTTGTATAGGTACTTTATGACCATGCTGGAACATTCCCATAAACACAAGGATGTCTTTTGATTACCACATGACGAGTCAATTTTGATAATTAGGTATTGCTCTCTAATTTAATGATTATCATTTATTGTATTACACAACGCTATGTTCCTAATTTTTTAGACTGCACTTGATAAGGACTCAAACCTAGAGTCGAAACGTAGTGCCTACTATTTATATTTTTGCCAGTTAGTCGAGAATAAAGGAATAATTTTGATTTTTTATTAACTGTCATATTATAACTATTTATGTTATAATATAATGATAGGTATAAATATCTTACAAGTAGATTCGAATCTGTTGGCGCAGTTTCGAACTCTCTGATTACTTCGAAAAATAAAAGCAATACTTCAAATATACTTCAAGAGTAGGGGAGACCGGGGCTCGTTGGCACCGTTTTCACAATTTTGGCATTTGAGTTTTTATACAACTAATTATCACGATTAAACAGTACTAATGTGATAGAGAGAACCTTTCTTTACATTTTCATGCCAGGAACGCTCCTGTATACTGTATAGTTTCTTTGTAATAAGTGAAATACGAACATGCTGCATTGTAGCTAACTTGCCCCGATAGTAGGGTAAGTTGGCTATGCGACAAAAGTCCATGTTAAATTAATGAAAACGTAATAGAAACACAAAACGGGTAACAGATACGTACTTCTTGATAAAGATTGTATCTTTTAAAGTTATTTTGTAATGATCGAATAGCAAAATGCTGTTGCAGAAAAACAATTGTAAACTATTTTAGATGTAGCTTTCTTCAACATAAAAATATTAATATAAATATATATCTAGCTTCTATCAGTATTGTAGGTAGCAAATCACATGCTCAAACAGGTCTCACGCGCGCGGCAACAACAAGTCAAGCTAAGCATGTCTTGATATGAGCCAACATACCCCATCCCTACATACGTTTTATTTCAGTCATTTTATTATAATAAATTACTGTTGTTAGTCAAAATAACATGTCGTATAGTAACAGAAACCTTTCTTTTAACTAATGGTACGTCACTTTGATTTACTTCTCAAGCTGAAGAACATTAATACGATATTTTGAAACGCTCGAAAATTTACTTGCCACCTCTTGAATCAGAGTTTTCTCTTTTTCTATTGTAATACTTGTTTGATTAAAATAAAACTTTGGGAAAAGTACCTACGTCATAAAAGAGATATTTTGTGATTACTTTTCCATTGTTTTTTTCGCTAGAAATACATAAACGGGACGCATTGCCAACTTGCCTCTTGTGCCAACGAGCCCCGGTCTCCCTATATCGGACCTAGACGAAATGGGTTCAAACCCTCTACGAATACCTCGAAAAACAAGAGTGTTACTTCTAAATAGACTCGAGTCTGGATCAAATATTTTCGAATCTTTTATGGGTATCTACTTTACTAGAAATTTAATGTGTGAAGCATAATGTGTGTGTATATTACACACAAATATCTTTTTATATTACAATTTTACATTATAATTTATATATTGTGATAATATATTCGAATACTACTTGTAAAAGATTCGATTTTTTACGATAGAAACTGCTTATAAGTACATTTCGAATCCTGCAGGCACTTATTCTAAAATTCGAAACTAACTAATCGGAATTCAATTACTTTGCAAATACAATGTATGAAATATTATTTCTTATGAATATTAAATTACTCGAATCCAAGAAAATGAAACTAAATTATTGGATTTGACTCGGATTTTTAAGTACATCTTGAACTTGATCTCATCCCTACCCAGGTAGCATACCTACGTCAAAATGACGTCAAAAACTGGTCTTGACTTGTCAATGAAGTCACTGACCAAATAATACCAAATTTAAAACGTCTTTTTTGTGACGTCTTAATGATGTCGCACAAAAACGTCATAATATCGTGATTTTTAATTTTTCATTTTTATAAATAAATTTTTTGTAAGATAATGAATAAAGATTTTGAGTAACTTTTATTCTATATTCTTAATCATATTTTTATTATATATAATTTCAATTATTAATAATTTATTGTATATTTGTAATTATCAAAAAATGATATATTAAAATAATTATCGCTTTACACAATTTTGATTCGAAGAAATGTAAAATATCTAGTAAAATACTCATAAAAGATTCGAATATATATTCAATCTAGGTGTGAGTTTGGAAGAAATACTCTTGTATTTCGAGATACTCATAGTGTGTTCGAACCAATCTCGTCCAGATTTAAAAGTCTACTTGAAAAAGACTACTTTTATTTTTCATATTAATCATAGAGAGTTAGAAATTATGCCAACAGATTCGAATCTACTTATTGTAAGATACTTAATCTCATCGCTAGTTTTGACTTTTGATATAAATTTTTATAAATCACGATAAGATCGGAAAAATATTGGAAATAAATAATAGAATTTAATAATAATAGATTGTTTAGATAATAAAACTAAAAATAACAGAATTTAATCATTAAAAAGCTTCCGTTCAATACTGGTGCGGTCACAAATAATGTATTGTCTGCTTTAATCCGCGTAAGAAATATATTCAACCTCCTTTTTTAAACATTTAGTCATAATCATAAATCATTTCACATAATCCAAATCATGAGAGAAGCAAAATCTGCTTTTTTTAATTTAAATAATTTATATTTCGGTCATTTTTAAAGTGCACCTATCCCCTTAATACATATCATGATGCCAAATGGTTGATATTTTTTTTTTACTAGCGACTAGCATGCATTTTTAAAAGTAGAAAATTCATAAAATTGAGATATTTTAATCTGACCGATTTAATCAATTGATGACGAAGGAAACAAGTTAGTCTACTGATCTTTTTGAAATCGATGTTTTTTATTTAATATTGACTAGCTACTAATGAAAATATCGTACACTGAAAAAAAAAATACTAAAAAAAATAAAAATTTCCTTAATTTTAGTAAATGGCGAGTTTGCATACAACTGTGAACGTATTTTTTTAAAATAAGAAACTGTATTTACTTATTTGAAAAACATAATTCCCTTAATAAAGGAAATAATTTATTAATTATAACAAGTATTTACTGCAATACAGTCAATGATTATTGAAATGTAATTTTTATTTTTTACTAATAAGTAATTTTCCATTTATATTTATTAATTTCAAGAGAATGAACTCTCTTATTATGTAAAGAATTCATAAATTCTAAGAAGTATTTTGTACAATATAGTCAATATTTATAGAGATATGAATCTTATTTTTTATAAGTTAGCGATTTTCTAATAATATTTATTTAATTTAAGAAAATAATTTTTCTATAAATTATTTTTACCTATAAGTAAAAACTTTTTAAAATTATTTTAAAACATATATACCAAATTGGCGTCCAAGCGCCAAGAGATACCCTTGTAGAGAAGGGATTCTTCCACTTACGACAGTGGACTCTGTGGTTTTCGCCTCGCAGGGAGTCTGCTTATATATTATGGTTGGATATATTTTAAATTTGAGAAACGTTTTCCATCATACGCCACCTAGCAGCGTCGCGCGTCGTTGCGAACTTATAGGATTCCGTCGAGTTAAAAATGCTCACAAATAAAATATTATTTTCCTTTTTTTGTCGAATATATTAACTTTATTTCAGTATATGTTTCCTCAAATGTAATAAATTGCACTAAAGAAAATATTTATTTCTTATAAATACTCTATTTATTATTTTTATAACTTTGGAAACGTGAATTTAAGCAAATATTTATTAAAGTGCCATTTCTAAAATTAAAAGATCCGGATTTAGTATTTTAAAAATTCATTTACTATATTTACTATATACTATTTCAATAACCATTACACTGTAATATAGTAAACCTGAATTTGATTCAAATAAACGTTTCAAGAAGAAGACATTTTCTAATTTTAATACTTTAGTTTACTATATTCAAATTGATAAGTTTTATATTTTAACATTATTTATTCAAATTAAGTAAATTTAATTTTAGTAAATATATTTACTAAAAGTAAGCAAATTTTTTTTTTTCAGTGTACAGTGCGAATAATATAATAATGATAACTTACAACTTTCGAATACCAGTGGACACTCTTGCACGTCGAATGGGAACTTCTCTAATCGAAGGCCACAGTTGAGGGTGGTTTCCAATCTGAAATTTAAGTGAACGCTCCGTAATCGGCCAGTCATCGTAAAAATTTATATAATACAAAATAAAATATAAAAAAATAAGATAGGAACAAGATTGAAATAAAAATTCGTCCAGCCATCTTCTGCCGGGTGCGCGGAGATTCTTCGAGATTAAATATCGAATACCTAGTATTTAACATGACCGTGCCATAAGAACTGATAGAGATGAGTAAGTCTTTGACGCCATTTCCCATTACGGCCGAGGTGCGCTCGTTGGCGACGTATACAGTAGGCGTCCAAATCAGCTCGTGAGCGTTCTGACCGCCGTATATTTGAGTCAAATAAGGAGCTATGTCCGCGAATTTAAGCCGTTTATCCAGATATCGAAACTGCAGCATTAGATGCACATCAAATTGCTGCAATATATCGTTTATTCCTTCTCTATTAGCATTCTTCGGCGACACTTATATTATACTATATATGCATTAGCTGCGAGGCAGAAATAGCTGGTATATAAGTAAAATTGTGGAGGTACCAGAGTTTTTGCCATGTTGGACTTTATCGTGTAGATAAAAGCTCTGGTGTAAATTCTGATCGGATCCGTCTCATTAATCACCCCGGGCGGCCTGACCATCTTATCATAACGACATTCATTCGCCAATTCTTGCAGGAGTTCCGTTTGTGTCATGGAACTGCCAAATGATGGGCAATTTCCCGATCTGCAATAACCATGGCATATGGGTTTATATGGTTGGGTGCTTCAAATATATTATACATATATAAGATATTATTAAATGTTCTAAAATTCATTATGTGCACCTAATGAATTTGCATCTAAATTGTATCTTCTCCCGAAAAACTTCGTAAAGACTCGAGCAAACATGGTCTCGACTAATTTAAAATTGAATATTATCACGAGATAATTTGATATTTCTGTAAAAAGGCTTTCTATTTGAAGGTAGAAATTGAATCAAAAGTTCTGGGACTATTATATAAGAGAATAAATATCACACGATTGTACGTACATCCAAAAAATATATAAAATGGAAAAGTGTATTCATATTTTATAAATAGATCTTTCCGACTTTTAATACATTTTATAATTTTTTATTAATAAATTTAGGTATTATAAGAACAAAATTAATGTCTTTTCAGATCAAAGAAAAATCATAAATAAATTATATTCTCCATAATTTTTTAACATTAAATGCAATTTCAGTTTTAAAAATATTTTATTATGCCAACTTTAAGAAATTTATGGTTAAAGTTGTGACAAAAGGCTTGCTTTAAAGATTAAATTTTAATTTTTATTATGCCGCGCAATCGCTGATTAAGACATAAGGAAAAAATAATCAGTACTCTCATAACATTAATCAAAGTCAAGATCATTGGATTTGTGTTCTTTATAATATAAATATAATTACCGAATTTTTAGTCCTTAAAAGAAATTCGTTATAAAAATTAAGATTAACAAGAATTTTGTGATTAAATATTAAGTATTCCGTTACGTTATAACAAAATCTTAAATTGAATCATTGAGCATCACAGATGCTCATCTATTTTTCAATTATTTGTTCAAAGGGTTAAACTTGAAGATTGTTTACTAAATACAAATTTAACAAACTAGTCCATTCTGAATAACGAATTTAATTTAATATATGGCGAATGTTACAATTTAAAATTTTGCCATCTATATATAATGTGCAACGTTAACAAAACTGATAGCAAAACTTTATATTCTTTATAAGAAGGTTACGGAATTATAAACCTTGTTTCGTCCTTAAGCAGGAAGTGGGGTGGGGTGGGATAAATTTCGCTTTGCGTAGAAAGTTGAAAATCTATGTAAAACCATTTCTTTATATTAAGAATGACTTTTTCATAAGAGTTGCCAAAATATCCCAGATAGCCAAGCGTTCCTTGGCATAAGAAAGGAAATAGTTGTTTGGCATAAGTTTCCCTTCAGTTGTCATCATATTGCTGTCACCAGGACAATAGTAATTTCGTTTAAAGCAACTTAAAAGCATTATGCAGACAAGGCAGATATTACATCCTGACATTTTTACCAACTTAATATAATTCTGCTTTATAATATTATTAATCAATTAATTTCATAATATTGTAATCAATTAATTTTAAATTAACAAATAAACGATTGGATTCAATAGAACGAAAAATCGATTCCAATGTTACTAATATAAAGAAATTAATTATATATGGTATTTTATATGTATATTTAAATGTATACTTAAAAATTTAATGAAAAGAATACTAAAATTATTACTTTAACACTGCCCAATATATCCTAGAATAATAGCGATCAGGGATAATATTAGAGTGGATAGAGGATACAATGAATCTAAAACGAATCAAATAAACTTTTCGATTCAATGGTTAATATATATAATATGGTTAATTATTGAAGCATGGCGGTATATTAAAATTCAGCGCGGTGTAGGGCCAATAGTCGCGTGACTATGCGTTGTTAATGTGTTATCACGCGGTTGGCCCTCCCTCGCGCTGAATTTTAATGTATGTACAGACGGCGTCATTAATGCCTGGTCCCCAAAATTGGATGTGTTTCGAAAACTTACTCTTCGTCTCTCTCTAACTGTCCCCCTTAGAAAGAGACGAAGAGTGAGTTTTCGAAACGCATCCAATTTTGGGGATAGGTATTAATGACGCCGTTTGTACGTACCGCCGAAGCCAGGCTTCAATAAAAAAAATAACCATAATTAAATTACATCGAAAAGTTTGTGAGCCATTTTCATTAGAGAATTTCATCTTTTATCCACTTTATTAACCGTAATCAGTAATATTGGGACACCTTGTATATATACCCAGCAAACACAGTAATCACCGAGTGCGTAATTTGATAGCAAATTGCCGCCAAGATGGCATCAAATTCCGAATTTGTTGCCATCTTGGCGACAATTTGCTATCAAATTACGCACTCGGTGATTACTGTGTTTGCTGGGTATGTATAATAAATTTCTGTAGAAGGGAACAACCTACTCCTACAAAACGCCAGATTATTGGCAACTTATCGGATTAAAATTCTAAGCAGAAACTGTTTCCGTCATGTTGCCCTGTGGCTTCCGACAACCTATTATACTTTCGGTTCTTAAGAGGGCAACTGTTGTCATCAAGTTGCTCATAACTATTGGTGGCAATAAAAGTCGGCAATCCAATAGGCAAAATCGGAAGTCGCTTTCCTCAATTTTGAAGGCAACTTATGCTGGGTCTACAATGCAAGTCGCAAAGTCGTGAGTCGCAAGAATTGACCAGTCACAGTCAATTATTCTCCTCAAATTCGATTGTGATTGGTCAATTCTTACGACTCACGACTTTGCGATTCGCATTGTAAACCCAGCATTAAGCAGAGCAGTTTTAAACAAATTGACAGCAACCAGCGGGCAACTTGCTATCTGGGTACTGTTATAGTAATATTGCAAAATTAACCATGGTTAAATTTGGGTTAGGTTTTGGGGTGGAGTTACAGGGAGATTCTCCGCTCATAATATATACTATTTCTACATACATATAAATTTTATTCATGTTTTCAATACTGAGAACAAGTGTTATATTTTTTAAAAATAAAAATTGGAAAGGCTGTGAGAGTCAGACGCGGTTCTCTGTGCGTAATATCAATATGCGTTATGCGACTTTCTTGCGGATACCTATAATAGACTCAATATTCGATCATAAAAACTTTGTTGAAGCTCACTTTCACGAATTCTTTTTTTAAGAATTGAAACATACAATGGAATTAATTTTGAATGGAATCAAACTTTTCTAACATATTATCCTTATTTGCAATTTTAACTTTAAATTTCTCAAAATTGTGACACGAGAAAGTCATTTCTCCTGAGAGTCGAAATCGCAATGAACATAAAAAACTTAGAAGAGATTATCTTTTTCTGAGATTATTTTTTTTTAACTACGTCATTTGACGCTGGCAGGAAGGAAATGCGCGAGTTTGAAACTTTTATATGCAACAGAAATTATAACGTCGCACGTCATAAATAACCGACACGCCTAGCTTTGAAAAAGCAGCTCAAATTAATATTCTAGACCTCGTTTCCTCGCGCGTGTGTCTCCAAGGTATATTCATTATCTCTTTGTATCGATGTAGGTGACGTATCTACGGAGATGACACCGGGGGTATAGATAATCGTATACTGAAACTAATTCCTCTACCATTTGATGCGCACATGACTTCTGTAACAATGGAAAATTCACACTACTATATATCGCGATTGATTACAAGTAAAATTTTCAGATCTTGGGAGTCAACGCGCTGCCAAATTCCTCAAGACAATTGTTCGCAGAAACAATGTTCGTTTTTCACGATTATATCGATCCGCGTAAAACGGAGTAGCTATTACATCTTGCAGAAGATAATTGGACGCTCTTCCGAGCGCACGTGCATCATTTGTAGAGAGCTCACAAAAGAAACGCCGCCGACTGTATTAAGTTCTTATCTCGCAGCTCTGTATGTTACCTGAATTTACAACGTCACATATCCTCGCCAAATATCTTGTTAATATAAGATATCGGCGTATTTACATATCCTCATGGAATATTGTATGTACCAATCGAGATTAGGATTAAGCTTCTCTGACGTATTATATGACATGTAAAACAGATGTAGATCGTCTTAAACAATAAAAACATTTCGATAGAGCGCATCAGTTACCAAAGAGTAATCGAAAAAAGAGTCGATCTTAGATCAAACTATCGCATCTCTCTCTTTCCCTCTCCCCTCCCTCCCCCCTTTCTTTCTGTATACCTCTTTCCACCTTCTTTTCCCGTTTTAAAGTGTGTGCAAACGGTGCAAACCCAGGTAGCAAGATGACGTCTGAAGATGTCTTAATGACGTTTTATTGACGTTAGAGACGTCATTAAGACGTTATTAGTACGTCATTTCACGTCACTCTGCCAATTAAGAAATTTCTAAAAAGTATTTTTTACCATATCTCAGACTATTTATATTTTAAAAGTTACCTCCGTGTATACTTTACAATTGAAATCTCTTCGTTGCTACAAAAAAAAATATAACAAATATCTCAGATCAAAATTATACTGTTTCGAAAAAAAAATACACCTCAGCGTAATATCGTTTTAAAAATCGCTTTTAAAATTTGAAGCTCACCTTTACTCTTTCACTGACAATGAGATCATATGATATGTCATAATTCCATTCTTTTCAAAATAAAATGTCTTATCAAATGTTCACTTTTCAATGACCTTGCTCCAATGCTTTTGCATTATATCTAGTCGCGGCTAAAAGAATCGATTGACGACACATTATGCTGCAACGTCGATAAGATATTCCTCAGAAACAGACTTTAGTCTGAGAGATTTTTCGAATAACAGCGAAGATGCTTCAGACTCAGCAATACATATTCTCATAATATATGTATTATTCTTTTTGTACAATTTCATATTTTATCGAATCGAGATATCGAAATATCTCATCAAACAGTCGCTTTTCGATGGCCTTGCTTTAATACATTTGCATTGTATAAAGAAACGATTGACGATGTACGATAAATTATGCTATAATGTCCCTTTATAAAATGTTCCTCTCGAAACAAACTTTAATTTGAGATATTTTTTAAGTCCTAATAGAAACAAGGTTAATTAACTTACCAATTAAGTTAAGCGGAAAACATATCCAATGAAACACTTTTCTCATAAAAACATATATAAAACATATACATTTAATTATATATAATATATGTCCAAATATATGTTTTCTTTTAATTCTTATAATTTATTATAATTTCTTATAATCTCTATTACGTATGTACAGGTAAAATAATAAGAATTAAAAAATAATTTTAAAAAATGTTTTGCATTGCTTTTTTAATAAAAAAGGAAGTTTGTAGAAATAAGAAAAAATTTTAGTCATATATGTATAAATGTAATAATTATACATAAAATTTTGTATAATCTAATCGCAATTTTACTTTTTGTAAAAAAAAATAATGCAAAAGTTATTTATTATTCTTCTTATTATTCGTATATACGGATAGAGATTATATAAGAAAGAAAGAGAAAATATAGAGAAAAAATATATACGGACATTTTATATACAAACTATGTATATTTATATATTTCCTATATCTATATGATAAATTTTCTATCGGGTAGGTACATATATATTTCGCATCCTGCGTTTCTCAATGTAAGCGCTATTCCCCTTGGATTTCTATTCGATTGGTCTTACTTATACTGCCAATTGATAATTAAGACATTTAGAATAAGCATCAAGTTATGATACAAGCGAGTGAATCGGCAACAATAAAATCGAATGTGTATGCGCACGCAATCGAAAGAGCCTGATGTAAAAGCAAAAATCAAATTTGAATACCAGTATTTGGACAGGTGTGAATTGGATTCGATGCTTGTTTACCATCGAAATAAGACGAGCTCTCTCTCTCGCGCGCGCGCAACAAAAATGAACATTTCGTGAGTGTTTCATTTTAAACGGCTTTTGTCAAAGCTCTCATTCTCGCCTCAACGGAAATTACGAGGGAAAAAGAGTGACTGGCGATTTTTGTACCGTTCAAAAAAACCGGGACTTTTCGCTCCCTGATATAATTTACACTTCAATTCGTTTAACAACGACCGGTGGTCGATCGCATTTACGAGGACCCGAAGGTCAAACGTTATGCACTAATAAGTTCGAAAGCAACTATAAAATTTTGCAAGGTTGAAAACAGTTGATTGAACGAATGTTACTTCACCGCTCCGCGTTTCTTTACAATCGGATGCGCAAACGCACATGCCCGACTTACGTAAAAAATGATATATTATTCCCGCGGACGGGAAAACGAGGATAAAGATCGAACATATTGGCATTAGTGTATTTCCATTTTTTTTCTTTGTTCCGTAGTATTTTTTCAGTGCGGAAGGATAATGATGAAAGCGACGGCTCGCGCGGTTTTGCAAAATTTATGGAAGCATATATCTCGTAAAAACCACCAACGCATGACGTTACTGAAAGAATCGCTTCGCACTCGATCGTTTTTCACGGCAAAAATGAGAATTTTGAGTACTTGTTAAAATTCTGTTATTTATATTAACTATATTAACTGTGAAATTTAAATAAAAACAAGTAAAGCTGTTCGTAATATAAGTAATAAAGGCTCAGACGATTAAAGAATCAATTGCTAAAGAGCATAGAGCCGTAACAAGGTGTCAGCGTTAATAATTATATATTTGTGTTAAACAGATTTACAGAAGTTTCGGTCTATTATGAGACTATCTTCAGTGTAGAGTTACAGAAAAGTGAATCGGTCAAAATTATCGCATGGTTATAATTACAAATGTGATATTTAAGTGATTGACTATTCTTGTATAACTAATGTATAACTATAACCATGCGATAATTTTTTAACCGATTCACTATTCTGTAACTCTACACTGAAAATGGTCTCGTAATAGACCGAAACGTCTGTAGATCTGTTTAACACAAATATATAATTTTAACGCTGCCACCTTGTTACGCCTCTATGCTCTTTAGATTTTCAATTGCTTCTCGTAATATTTTTATATCTAAATCTAAATTATAGTAAGATTTTATTTCTTTTAATATATTAAATTTTATAAATCGACATAGGCCGGTATTCATAGTCGGTTCTTATATTTAAGACCGTCTTAAGTACAATCTTAAGATGCCATAAACCAATCACAGAGCCGTATTAGCATCTTAAGACATTGCTTAACACAGTCTTAAAATAAGATCCGACGATGAATACCGGCGAGTATCTGTATGACCTTTCTTTTTTTTTTTGCGTTCTGTCTGTAAGAAATAATCTATACGTTGTTACAAAAATCACGCTTGCCTTTTCAACCACTGATGTTATATATTTTTTAATCCTTTTTTCTCTTTTCCTTGTCGTTAATAATAGAATTAATTGTGCGGCTTACACTTTGGTTGCGTCCGCAAGCAACAGCATTTCCGACAGATAAACGAAGAGTATCAGGACGAAGACCCTTTCTCGGGGGATCATTCTCAAGTACATTTCTGTCACTTAACAGCACCGCTAATAGATTCCGACTGATCTTTCCTTGTGATCCGTGAGTGTGGTCGGGCGAGCAAATTTACTGAAAACCAGACAGCGAGACCAAAGCTCGCTCCCACTCTCTCATGGTGCTCCTCCAGGCTTGCTTGAACTCGCATACATACATTACATGCACACGCATATACACACGTCTTATACTCTCGTGTAGCAACTTGTGACATCAATGCATACATTCATTATATGTTTAAGACTTACAATGTAGATTCTCGTATTCATTTATAATTGTGTAATTTACACACGATCGTTTAACACCAATTAACGCGCGATTTTAATATCAGATATCGTTAAGTGAATTCTCGGAATTCATCTACAATCGTTTACTCGCGTTGTGAAAAAGATGCTACAAGTTCTATATAACGGTCCATGATTCATATTTCTGTGTAATGAAATTTCTCTCTTATCTCCGTGAATACCTCATGAACTTGTAAGTTTTATCACGGCGTGATTGCGCATATAGATAGACTCTCGATAGCATTCACCTTGTATTATCATATTATTATGCGACTTACCCGCAAAGACAAAATCCATCTTAAAATATAATTCGTAATATAAAACACAGATAATGGTTTAAAATCAATATATATCTGAAATAAAAGCCAAAAATATAAAAATAGAATTTGTACAACTTACATATATACAACACACATCTATGTATTATATATGTATATACAATACCTATACGTAATATATGTGTGTAACTTATTTAGTGCCAATTGATATAATATCAGGTTTCATACGATTAAAAGTATATGTTAACAAGTGAAGATCTTGCAAAAGTTTTGTTAACCTTTTAAAATGTCTATCGGTATAGGGAATCATAACTTCCAGAGTGGAAAATAAGTCCGATGTCTGCAGCTCCTGCATCCCGATCTCTGTTATTAAGGCACTTATAACGGCCTAAAAATAATAACAAGATTAAAAGCTAAAGAGCATTTAAAGATGCTCGCGCATATGTAAGAAAGTGTAATTTTCTTTAATATATCAGAAATTTTTTTAAATTAGAAAAATTCTAATCAAATTAATAAATTTTTACAAGTATATTACATACATAATTATTCAATATACATTATATAATAATTGTATATTTAATATAATTATCATACAATTATACTTAATTATATTTAATATACAGGGTATTCGGAAATTCAACCGACAAACTTTCAGAGATTGTCGGGGACACCATAAAGATCATTTTTTGCAAATGGATCCGGGATCGGAAATGCGTTACATCGCTACGACGTCAGGAATGTCAGCGGCAAAAGGCTCTGAGCAAGGTGAAATCAAGGACGATCCCAACATGTTTGTCAGAGTCCGTCGGTCCATGGTTCGGCGCTATCGTCTATGCAAAGTTCATGGGGGACAACACTTCGAGCACCTGCTCTAAGACATCCTTCTATATGACATCACTCATAAGCACTAGCGATGTAACGACATGTTTCCGATCCCAGGTCCATTTGCAAAAAATAATCCTTATAGTGTCCCCGACAATTTCTGAAAGTTTGAATTTTTGAACACCCTATATAGTTATACAATAATTATATATAACATATATTATTAAAACTATCCAGGTAGCAGAGTGATGTCAAATGACGTATTAATTCCATCTTAATGACGTCCTCTAACGTCATTAAAGCCTTGTGTCCACGATGCTAGAACTGCGTCCGAGTTTCGGTTTAAGCCAATCAACTTGCAGCTCTTACAGAAAAGCAGCAGTTTTATTGGCTTAAATCGAAACTCGGACGCAGTTCTAGCATCGTGGACACAAGGCTTAAGACGTCTTTAGACGTCTTCTTGCTACCTGGGTATTTCATTCCTATACAGTAAATTATTAAATTTCATACCATACCTGAGCAGCATGTGAGTTCCGGCTATTCATATTCCATGTAACTGCACTCCTGAGTAATGCTTCCTTGCGGAATGGTTTTAATTCCTTTATTATTTCTGCAAACTCGTTGTATCCCTTCTTCAATATAGCTGTTATAAAAAAAATCTTATAATAATCTTAGAAAAATACGTACATGCATATGCATGCAAGCATGCATGCAATTACACACATCGATATATCAGTGCTACATCAGATACAAAGAGACATCCACTGTTCAATACGAATAATTATACCTTCTACAATCTTGAGAACTTGTAACGGTCGCTCTAGCTTTAGAGCCAATTGTAACGCAGTCTGCAATTGTTCAGCTTTTAGTAAATTGGCCAACTTTTGCTCCTCGAGCACAAGCTGCGCTTTTTCCAACGCGGCTCGTGCTTTCCTTTCTTCAGTTACATCTCTCCAAATAACCAACAACGAATCGCTACCCCCACTAATAATATGTTTCTGATCCTTGGTGACTGCATGAGAAATAGAATCAATGTCAAAAACATATTATATTATATAAATTATATAACCAGTATTGTTATGAATACATATATACGTATTTATAACAATACTGGTTAGATTTTCATAGATCACAAATAGGCTCACCTGCGAGTGTCCAAACGTGGCTTTCATGTTGGTGCAAGGTAGATACGCACTCGGATGTTTTGATATTCCACAATTTCAGAAGACCGTCTCCGCCCGACGTAATTAGTTGCATACCGCGCGAGAGAAATTCTCCTCTTAAAACGGAAGATTCATGTCCTTCAAACGTCTACGACAAGAACAAGAGCAATTACATTACAATTAAATCTATGAACATCAAAAGAAGTAATTTATTTTTTTCTTTTAGTTACCTTCAGACAATTGAGTTCCGTTAAAGACCACAGTTTCATGGTACAGTCAGCGGATGTTGTTAAGAGCACTTGATCAATCGGCGAGAATCGAACGCACCATACGCCTCTCCGGTGACCGTGAAACACACCGAGCAATTCCAAATTCTCAGCAGACCACAACTACAGATAATCATTATATTATGATTCTTGTAGACTATCATAATTTTTAAATTAATCATGCACATGCGTAAGACAAATTTGATTTATGCAATGACGTACCTTAGCAGTCTTATCTTGCGACGCTGTAGCGATCAGTTTGTCATTTGGTGAGATGGTTACACAGTTTATCTCTTTTTGGTGCGCTAATATTGTACAGCTTGTATTTAATGATAAAGCTTGATCTATAGACATTAAAAAGATCATCTCAATACATACATACACGCAATGTATATTTATAAGAATACATATGTATGTACATGTATTCCTAACGTAAATAAAAATCATACATTTTTAATCATACATAATTTTATAATTACTTATATATCTACATATGTTATAAAAATTGAGATTCTATTCATTTAAATTTATCTGCATTATTTTTAAATTTTTAACACGTGTTTTAATATTATGGCCAACGTCACGCACATCTGAGTACAACTATATTAATTAGAAATTAATTAGATTTAATTAATAAGGTTGAAAGAAGTGAAATTCCATACTGCTCACATTCCACATACATGATTTTATTTAAGAAATCATACTCTCTGTCTTACCATGTGATTCGAGATTGTTGGGCAATTCCCACAGTTTCAGGCATGAATCTTGAGCAACAGTGGTGAAGAATTTAAGTGATGTTTGAGATATTGCAACAGAACTAATCGACGCTGTATGCCTAACGGCATGTCCAATGCAAGACATCCTCGATGTCTCTTTATCCAATAGCCATACGCGAACACTATTGTCCTACAAATAATAATTTTATATAATATAAATATGAATTATACAAGGTTAAACGGCCAAACTTGAAATATGAATTTAGGATCTCAAAATAAGAAATATTTTCCTCTGGAGGTATGCTCGCAAACGCTTCGTTCAAGTATTGACTTCTAAAGTTACAAAATTAAGAATGAATGATTCCGAAATAATATAGGTTTATCCTCTTTACTGCTAAACAGTAATCAAAATTGAAACAATTATCCTCTTTACTGCTTAACAGTAATTAAAATAAAAATAATTATCCTCTTTACTGCTTTACAGTAATCAAAAAAGTATTAAATATTTAGTTTAGAATGATGGCTTTCAGGGCAGGCCGGAGACAAACGTCTCCTGCACCTATCGGTGAGAGAACAAGTGAGTGACTGACATTGTGCATCTGTTATTTCTTCGCATGCTTGTACTATCCTCCGTTTTAATTTATAATAGAAGGTCATTAACAGGCATTTCATACACTTTTTGTTTGAAAACATTCAAAAAATCTATTGTTGTTAAATTTTGATCAAGATATTTATATTTATACTTAAACTTTGATTACTGTAAAGTAGTAAAGAGGATAATTATTTTAATTTAAAGCTGTAAAGCTACATTATTTCGAAATTATAGATAAGCCTATGTTATTTCGAAATTATTTATTCATAATAGTTCTGTAACTTCAGAAGTAAATATCTCTTGAATACAGCATTTGCAAGCATACCTCCAGAGAAAAATTGTTTTATTTTGAGATCCTAAATTCATATTTCAAGCTTGGCCATTTAACCTAGGAACACCCTGTATATGAAGAATACAGAGGAAAATCAAAGTCCACTTTTGTCGAAATTGATCTGATCATGCACTTGAAAATTTTTAAGTAATTTTTACGTGACCTTAACAATGCTATTTAAAGTCACACTAACATTACTACTTAATGCGCCACTTAAAAACCTTACAACTTTTTGAAACATTTTTCTCAAAAATGCTTTATTTTAGAGATATTTACTGTTCCTGCACTTTTCGTACACCCAGTATATATCCCGACTCACATTTTGCGTATACCTCAGTTTATAAAAAGTTAATTGAAATTGAAGGTTGTAAGTAAAAGGAGTATAAGATAAATTGTAATTGGGAACAATAAACTAATATACTGCACTAAGCACTATTATTATACACATATTATTAAAAAATATAATATAATATAAAATATAAAAATATAATATAAAAATATAATATAAAAATACCTTAGCAGAAGACACAAGCAGATTTATATTTGCTAGGGTCGTAGCGAGTGCCAAAACGCTGTCAGTATGACCGCACAATAGTTGACAATTCATAGAGAGAATTTCATAAAGTTTTATGTCACAACTATTGGTCGCAATTGCGAGATGACTGTCGTTATCTCCAAGATACGCAACATCTAGAATTTCATCGCTGTAGCCTACCAACTGACGTAATTTAAAATTTGTATCAATATAGAATTTTTATATAATTTTATACCAAGTAATTTTATACCAACTTACTTGCTTTTTGCATTCAAATAATTCCAATGAATGAATAATTATGTTATGATCAACAGACACCACAGCAAAAATATTATGGATGCTATTGTAAAGTAAATGCGTAATTGATAAGCCCCCTTCTTCCTTAGCCGGCGGTACTAAAGAATCGTCCTGCACATAAATCTGCTTGCCTGTTGTCATCTCCCAGATTTTAACGACACCTAGAAAATTTTTCATGTTAAATTACACATTTCCTTGTTACGCGTGTAAGAATGCGATCAAAGCGTAAACCATACGTCAACTATCATACCTTTTTCACCAGCCGAAGCAACGTATATGCCATCGCTTTTACGTGATTTAATAAATACCGGCAGACATTTCGCAGGTATTATAAAAGTCCCCTCAATTCCTTCGTATACTGGTAAAACACGTATTGACGTTCCAGTCAAGATGTCCCATAAAATTAGCACTCGATCTCTTCCTGAACTGTGGATATATATATACATATATATATATATATATATATATATATATATATATATATATATCACATTTATATTTCACAGTGCCTTTATTTACATGATATATCTTTTTTTTTATTACCTGACTAAATAATTTCCATTTTCATGAAAGTTAAGTGATGTGACTTTACTAAAGTGTCCAGAAAGAATAATTTTCTCTTGTCCAGTAGCAATGTCCCAACCATAGATCTTTGTGTTATCACCAGCGCCAAACAGAAGTGATTTTTCCCTATTTGGATGAAATTCTAATATGCTAAACAAAAATGAAAATGTCGATATTAACTCAGCGCAATATTTTTAAGATACGTTTTATTTTACACATACTGTATACATAAATTACCTGATTACTCCCTGTATCCCTCTGAGACTATGTGTACATGCGTGATGTTGCAAATCCCATAATCTGACAGTTCCATCGCTTCCACCAGACGCCATTAAAATATCATTATTTGAAAGAGTTATTCGCATTACAGGTCCTTTATGAATAGATTTCCATAGTTTTGTTAACTTACTAGCTGTAATAAGTATAAATAACAAAAAAAAAAAGAATAAGTGTCGCAGATAAGAATATTGAAGGCAATATAAATTTGAATCTGATCAACTACTTTTCCAATCCCATAATTTGAACAGTCCACTTTTGTGATGAGTGATTATGCCTGCTGCATCTTCATTACAAAGAGCAAAACAATTTATCGTATCCTCCTGCTGATCAGTCTCTGTTATACCCAGTGACGATATCACGGAGCCTTTACTCATAGATAGCATGGACACGGTGCCTCCTTTCTGGCAAAATAAATACTCCGCGTTCGCATTCCACTGAAATGAAAAGGTGCATTGTAAATATGACAGAACAGATCAATTCTTTTAAAATACCTACTTGTATATTACCGCCAGTATAAAACGCTCCATGCCTGCATTCTACTTCGAATCTGTGAATATAATGCGGGAACAATTATCAGAGCAAAACAATTGTTAAAAAGGAAAAAAGCTTTGAAAAAATGTAGTGTATATACTAGTGACGCACCGAAACAAAATAATACTTACGTTTCCTTAAGGTTAGCTTTGCTCATTTTTACTATCACTCAAGAAGTAAAATTAATTTTTTAATTAAATTACATTCATGCCAATTTACTGAACAGATCAAATACACGTGCTAAAACGCCAGAAACGAGAGAAGTCTGAGAGACGCAATGCCGACGATTTTCGTGAGACGCTTACAGCAGCGCCATTACATCCACTTTTAAAGGTGCCTTTTCACGTTGACGCTCGATCGGCTCGACGCTCATTAATTTTCAGTGAGCAAAAATCTTCAGAAATAATATTTTTATTTATATATATATTCGTAAAATATTATTACTTGAAGATATTACTTGAAAATAATTAATATTTTACGTATTTCGAAGTCTATTTTTGATTGTACTGAGACGATCAACAACGATTCAGCGTCAACGCTGGATGTTGAATAAATTCAGCTTTATTTCTTGACGCTAAAGCGGGGAGCACACACTTCTGCACAACGCATAATGCGTAAGCATAAGAAAATTGATTGGTCTATTTCCTTATGCACATGTGTATGAACCAATCAATTTTCTTATGCTTACGCATTATGCGTTGTGCAGAAGTGTGTGCTCCCCGCTTAAAGCAGGGAGCACAGACTTTTACATAACGCATAAGAAAACTGATTGGTCTATTTCCTTATGCACATGTGTATGGACCAATCAATTTTCTTATGCTTACGCATTATGCGTAAGTATAAGAAAACTGATTGGTCTATTTCCTTATGCACATGTGTATGGACCAATCAATTTTCTTATGCTTACGCAATATGCGTTGTACAGAAGTGTGTGCTCCCCGCTTTAATTTTACATAGCTTGTCGCTTACTGGAAAGCTCCCATAAAAGACGAATTATAAATACCATACCGGCCCGTGTCTATTTATCATATTGTCTATGATTTATACCCGGCTTTAGATAAGTTAGTTTGGGAAGAATGACAGTACAATTTCTACGCGAAAAGATCCGTATCAAAAGATTAGTATAAGTCGATATAAATTTTTATGCAGACAACGTTACTATTAAGCTTTAAAATTTTGTATCTTTTTTTTTAATACTTAGTACAATTGTGCATATATGTATGTTGTTTAATGTTCGATCGTTTTACGTATATCTATATGACAGTACAGTATTAGTTAAATGTTAATAACGTGGGAATTAAGATAAATATATGATTCGATCAAGTCTTAATTTGAATATCTATTATTTCCAATGGTTATAAGAAGCTCTGGTAAGGAATATGAAGTCAATTTGTGAAAGTAATTTTTTTTTTTTTTTTTATGTAGAACATTGTAAATTTTACAAATGTAAATGTTTTGAATATAATACAACAGCAATATATTAATATAAATTTAAGCAACGCTATGTTTCAGATGTGTTAATTTAAATCCTATGAAGTATATCAAACTCGGATATATGTCTTTGTGAGCTATAAAAAAAGCATGATGCATTGTACAGGAAAAATAGATGTTGAATGATATGACAATATTAAGTACTTCAAATTGGTAACAACACAAATGTCCATAAATATGGATGCCATGAGATACTGTCCACCGAACATAACTTTTGACGATATCTGGATAGACCATGGCGTATCTAAATGTTTCATGGATACCATCTCTACCAGTATAATTTCTTTGTACTTGATTATATTTGGATCTGCCCAACTTTGGATATATCGCAAGTATGGGACAGAAACTGAAGAGAGTATATTACCAAGAAGCAAACTGTATAATTTACAAAAATTTGTGCTGTACCTTGTCCCTGTTTTAAGTGTAATAAGAATAATTTTACAAGCTACAGTCTTGGACGATGGAATGGTCTATGGATATATGGTGAGAATCATTATACGTAATACAAGTCTTTGTTTTGTGTAAAGTTAGACTTTCTATTATATAGGGTAACTCCAACTGTTTACTTTTCTAACTTTTGCCTGTTATGATACAATATTTGTTTAAACAAAAATTTTTCAGTTTAGAAAGAGTTTCTATTTATTCTTTTACTTGAGAATAAAAAAAGAACAGATAAAAGACCCATACATTTTAACTGTAAAAGTGGTTCCGGTCAAATTGGCTGAAACATGTTGTAGCTTAGGTGAAGCTGATCAAAAGTCTCTATGGACACAGAATCTAAAAATCAAAACTATAAAAGTTATGGTGGCTTAAAGTGAGTGCCATTGGAGTTTAAAAAATGCCTGCTCTTGAATACATATATTAAGTTAATATTAAAATGTTTGGAAAAAAAATATATGTACATATATATATATATATATATATATATATATATATATATATATATATATATATATATATATATATATATATAAGTACCGTCCGTCTGTCTGTCTGTCTGTATGTACGCGAACTACTTCCACATTTATGGACCGATTCTCTCGAAATTGGTCTCAAAATGTTGCAAATTTTTCGGGGATGAAAATGTTGCGGCTTTTTTTTGTTTTACGCCCCCCCCCCCCCCCCCACCCACCCACGCACGCAACATACGCACCTACGCGCATATACACGTCTCTCTCTCTCTCTCTCTCTCTCTCTCTCTCTCTCTCTCTCTCTCTCTCTCTCTCTCTCTCTCTCTCTCTCTCTCTCTCTCTCTCTCTCTCTCTCTCTCTCTCTCTCTCTCTCTCTCTCCCCCGAGATTTTATAAATTAAAGAATTAAAAAAATGTATGAAAGCTAATAATATAGCGGGTAAGCGGTGGGTACTTTAGGAGTAAAAAAATTTTTATAAGTAAATAACAAATCTATTATATGCCAAGTAAAATATTTATAATGTTTGTAATTTGTATTTAAATCAGTACTTAAAGCAACCAAAAGAGAAAATGTTAAAGTTAAGATAATAAAATATAAACTTCAACTCGACATAATTGAAAAAATTCTCTTATATGCAGATTTAAATGAAAAATTATTTATGTATATATATAGATAGATATTTTTATATTTTTTGAATTATATCAATCTGTATATATATCTATATATATACAGATAGATCTATATCTATATATAGATCTATAGTTTCCTAGCTTTGAGGCCCACGCGCTAGCTTTGAGGCCCGCGCGAAGCGCGGGCCTCAAAGCTAGTATATATATATATATATATATATATATATATATATATATATATATATAATGTGTGTGGATGTGGATATGTATGTACATACGAAAAATAATATGTGCATTTAGACTGTTGGCAGCATAAAAAGATCAAGATCTGTAACGTAGAGCAGGAGATGTAGAAATCTTATATCTTAATGGTTTTAAGCATTGTTTCCTTGTACTCAGAATTATTTTTAATGCAGACATAATTTTTGACGTAGAAGAAAATTGACATCGTTAAAATAACTAGGACAAATAAGAACTAGTATTTTATGTACTAAAAATATTTTATATACTAACTATACCGCAGTAATGACTACTTAACTGGCTAATAAGACTTACGACAAACTGACAAAGAGATGTGAGTCCGATCATGCAATCTCCATGTGGTACACTTGTACTACGTTTACGTGAGCGTTACTTCTGTAGTAACTTACGATAATTCACTCGTTTACGCGGAGTAAATTATCGTAAGTTACTACAAAATCCCGTTTACGCAAAGGAAAATCCCGTTTACGCGAAGGAATTATCGTAAGTTACTACAGAAGTAACGCTCGCGTAAACGTAGTATTGGTCAATGTTAATACCGGCGACACAAATTACGCATACATGTACACCCATATACTTACACACACACACACACACACACACACACACACACACACACACATATATATATATATTTTGTTTGTTTGTTTGTTTGTTTTAATTTTTTTATTAACTTAATACATATATGCAAAACCAGGCATTTTTTATGGACTTGTACCCATGGAGACTTTTGATCAACACCACCTAAACTACAACATATTTCAATTTCAGTCAAATTGACCGGAATTATTTTTACATTTAAAATATGTGAGGTTTTTTGCTTTATAGATAATTAATAGCATGAATGTCAATATTCTTGCAGATATTAACAACAGTATTAACAGTAATCGTTTATCCATATTCGATTTATATACTGAAAATTGAAAGACATAAATTATTACCAAGTGTGCCGCCACATGGCCATGGATTGGTGCTACTAGGTTTTTGGACGTTAGCATTTGTTGCTGAAAATCTGGTTTTAATTAATATTGGAAAACTTGAATGGTGGTTCCACTTGAACTCGTAAGTCTCTATTAAAAGAAAAGGATTCTACAAAGTGGATAGAACATTTTTTTAAAATAATTTTTTTCAAAAAGTAATTCCAAAATTAATTTATCTAATTTCAATGTTTTGTTGCAGCCTGACAGATCAAATCGAAATGGCTCTATTCATTTTGCGATATGTTAGTAACCTGTTGATTTTCGCTCTCGGTTTACGAGCTCCCGGCATTGCCAATTTTGACTCCGATTATCGTACACTTAATGATGACACAATTATGCGATCACAATATTATCGTGAAAGAGTAAGCAATATATAACTACACGTATATAGTATACGATTAAGAAAATATTAATTTATACAAAACTATTTATAGAGATCAGATAATGCTTCCACATGGACAAATCTGTGGTACAAGACTAAAATTTTAGGACCGTTTTTATGGCCAAAATCAGACTTTTTGCTTCAATTGAGAGTGATATTTTGCTTCGTGTTGCTGCTATTTGGACGTTTGATAAATCTTTATGTACCGATTTACAATAAAAAAATTGTGGACAGCGTTACGATTTCTCCTGTAGAATTTAGGTACGTAATCGAGTCTCTTATTATTCATTCACATTGATTCGCAGAAATTGCGCTAATTGTTACTTCTTATTGTAGGTGGGATATAGTGTTGATATATGTAGCATTCAAATTTCTGCAAGGTGGTGGTACAGGAGGTATGGGTTTGTTGAATAATTTAAGATCCTTTCTATGGATCCGTATTCAACAATATACTACTCGTGAAGTGGAGGTAGAATTATTCAAGTAAGTTAAAGTTTTGTCGCCCCTCTTAAACATTAGGATCACATTGAAGAAAAAAACTTGCATTGTTTTTCACAGCGCCTATCAAGCAAAATAGAATTTATTTTTATAATTACAAATATAATATCCCTTCTCAAGGCATTTACATAGATTGAGCTTGCGTTGGCATCTCGGAAGGAAAACTGGCGAAGTATTAAGGATCATGGATCGTGGCACAGACTCGATCAATAATTTACTCAATTATATCCTCTTTTCGATTCTACCAACCATTATTGATATTATTGTGGCCGTTTTGTTTTTCGTCAGTGCATTTAATAAATGGTTCGGTCTCATTGTTTTTACAACTATGGTTCTTTATATCGGTAAGCATAATAGTAATAGATAATAACTGCTGTAGTAATAATAGTACTACTAGAAACCTTATGCTCATTGAGATTCGTCAAACAAGATTGTAAAAATGAGCAGATTTATTGCCACAGAACCAGCGAATCGCGAAATACTAATATAAATCTTTCCCTTATCAACATCTTGTCTATCAATCTAGCTGCCACAATTGCGGTCACGGAATGGCGTACAAAATTCCAAAGACGTATGAATTTGGCCGACAACGCGCAAAAAGCACGTAGCGTTGATAGTTTACTGAATTTTGAAACGGTGAAATATTACAGTGCAGAAGCATATGAAGTGGAAAGCTACAGAAAAGCAATTTTAGATTATCAAGTACAAGAATGGAAATCAATGATCACGCTGAATATCTTAAACACTTTACAAAACATAATTGTCTGCGGTGGTCTATTATCTGGATCACTATTGTGTTTACATATGGTTAGTGCTCGTATAAAAATTATATTGTAACTATTATAAACAAAAATGTTTACTTGTAGTGACAAAATGTATACGTACAATGATAAATTGATTTTCTTGTAGGTTGTTTTCCACCAAGGTTTAACAATTGGCGACTATGTTTTGTTCGCTAGTTATATAATACAACTTTACGTACCACTAAATTGGTTTGGCACATATTATAGGTAATATATATATATTTATTAATATTATTATATATATTAAAAACGGATGTATTTACATACATAACGCACGAATTATTACAGAAATATACAATTTATATTTGTTATCGATTGACCACACTTTGTCTAAGCTATTATCCCAAGCAATTTTATTCATTTCTTTGGATAACCTTTTTTTTTTGTCCAAAGGGCCATTCAAAAGAATTTTGTCGATATGGAAAACATGTTTGAGTTACTTAGGGAAGAGCAAGAGGTAATAGATGCACCAGGAGCTGGACTATTAGATGTCAAGCGTGGACAAGTGGAGTTCTTGAATGTATCGTTTGGTTACACTCCTGAGAAACTCGTGCTCAGAAACGTCAGCTTCGTCGCACCCGCGGGAAAAACGATAGCGTTAGTTGGCCCATCCGGTGCCGGGAAAAGCACTATAATGCGATTACTATTTCGCTTTTATGATGTGGAACAGGGCGCAATTTTAATTGACGGGCAGAATGTAAAGACTGTTAAACAGGAGTCTCTCAGAAATAACATAGGTAGTTTTACATCGGACATTTTCCATAATGATGGATAATGATCAGGCTAAACGTTTATTCGATGAGTGCTTATCCTGAGAAAATTCTACGATTTTACAGGTGTCGTACCGCAAGATACGGTTTTGTTTAACAACACTATAAGATATAATATTCAATACGGTCGTATCGATGCACCAGAAGCGGATATAATTGCTGCTGCAAAATACGCTGATATTCACGAGAGGATTCTCACATTTCCGAACGGTTACGAAACACAGGTTTGTCAATATTGTTGGCCTGCATAGGGGCGCGAATCCGATTCTTTTTAATGTAATATTTATATTCTGCTAGATCTCTGACTCCTTTTCTGCCTTTTCTTTATTTTTCTCATCGGCTAGTCTCATAAACTTTGATATTTCAAGTTGAAATAAGTTTAGACATGCAACCATAAAAAAAAGATCTATATTTATAATTCAAATAAAATTAATGTTTATTACGTTTGTATGTTTGTATTTACTTTTTTGATATTATATGTTTATGTTTAATTCTGTTTCTTAGGTTGGCGAAAGAGGACTTAGACTAAGCGGTGGTGAAAAGCAACGCGTCGCAATTGCACGCACAATATTAAAAGCTCCAAAAATAGTTCTGCTTGATGAAGCTACGAGTGCTTTGGACACACAGGCGGAGCGTAATATACAAGCAGCATTAAACAGAATATGCGCTGGACGAACTACTATCATTGTAGCGCATAGATTATCCACCATAATTCATGCGGACGAAATCCTCGTCTTAAAAGATGGCGAAATTATTGAAAAAGGCAAACACGAAGAACTAATTTCACACGGTACTGTTTATCATGCTATGTGGCAAGCGCAGCTTCAAAATAATCAAGAGAATAACAAGAATGAGACAAATTCTATCCATGAAAATGATGTCCTAATTAATTAATAATAAAAATTAATAATACAATTATACATTTACACACACACACACACACGGGGTGAGGAAAAAGTATGGAAACCCTGAAAATTTTCTAAGTAAAACTCCCTTTATTATAGTATATCTTGAAGGGCATAAAGTAGGAATAATTTTAGCGCAAACCAGAGGTCGATACGTTGATCCGTTCAGGAGTTATTTAGGGTCGAACTTTGAAAAAGCCAATTTTTGGCCCTAAATAACTCCCGGGTCAACATATTTACCTCTGGTTTGTGCCAAAATTTTTCTTATTTTATGCGCTTTTAAACGATATACTATAATATAGGGGGTTTCAATTTAAAAATTCGAGGTGACCTTGTCCTGATCTTGGCGACGTCATCCAAACCCAAACTGATAAGATCAGTAAATAGATCTTTTTAAACCCCACTTTTATCCGAAACAATTTTCTGTAAAGCTTATGTTTTTCGAAATTTGTCAGGGTTTCCATACTTTTTCCTCACCCTATATATACAGGGTGTATCTGAATGGTCTGTACAAACTTTGGGAATAAGTTTCAGGGACCTAAACACAAGCAGAAAATGTCCCATAAACATGGGGTCGGAAATGTTTGCTTCTGAAGTTACGACGGTTCGACGTTTTCCTACAATGACTGGAAAAATTATCATGTCAAATCGCATAGGAGTTACAAACTATGATTTATTTCCTCGGTTTTGTCACAGACATAACAGGACAGTACACTTGCTACAGCAAATGCTCGAAATTGGCTTCCGTTAGATTCCAAAAAAGCCTGCGCACGTGTTTACTTATTTCCTCGCCTAACTTTTTTTCTGAATCCCTCGCCAGTCAGTGCGGCGACATGCGCACGCTTTCTTGGAATCGAGGTAAATAAACACAGTTTGTAACCCCTATGCGATTTGACATGATAATTTCTCCATTGCAAAAAAACTTAATTTGAACTGTCATAACACTCATAACTCCAGAAGCAAGCGTTTCCGACCCTATGTTCATAGGACATTTTCTGTTTAGGTCCCTGGGGCCGTAAATAGAATACGAGCCCTGGAACTTATTCCCAAAGTTTGTACAGACCATTCAGGTACACCCTGGGTACATTATATATATATATATATATATATATATATATATATATATATATATGTATAAATTGTTATTAATAAAATCATTAATTTCATATATGTATATATCTATATACTGTTTGTGAATAAAAATAAGTGGCAGATATATAGATGCAGTATATTATACATAAGATTGAGAATTACAAAGAGATATATTATTTATTTATACATTATATATAGATTTCGTGCAAGAATTCTTATTAAAATTAAATTGTTATTGCTATCATAGCCATGATTGGAGGTGGGAAATAAATGTAATAAAGTTGTCATATGAAATTCAATTTGATTTTCAATTGTAAAAAAATATATAGTGTTGCTCGAACGTCTTCATGTTCTTTCTCATTCTGTTGTCATTCCTTAACGAGTTATTTCGTTTACAAAAATTTCATCCGTGTTCCAACCAGATTCATCGACAGATACGACAGCTACGCTTGGCTGGTTACTACCCCATACAAAATAATAGCTTGCGACAAATGTCCATGCTAATACATAAAATACCTAGAGATAGTTTTTAGTATAAATTTACGTAGATATTATTTTTATATTTACTGTAATATCAGGAAAACGCTTTTAAACTTTTTACATTTTCCAAAACTACATCTTTCGAATAATTTAATAAAAAATGTTTATAAAGAGATATAGTTGTACACACACATACAAGGAAATTATTTTACCTTGGCTGCGATTGTACCTTGCATATCCATATGTATTAATTTTATATATTTATTTATTTTACCATGCTGGACGCTCAAACTCAGCAGAGTAATGATTTCCTTTTCCTAGAAACTGAAAACGTAAAGTTTCAATTTGAACAATTTGACAATTATGGCGGTTTTATCAGGGCTGCCAGCTTTTGAAGAGTGAATTGCCGTTGCCGTATAGACCAGTGCAAATCGAAAGAGGTTTGGGTCAAAGCCACGTCAAAGCACATAAAGGTCTTTCTACATAGGCCCGGTTTCACCAACGTGATAATCTAATCGGTCGATTAAATTCACTCTTCATCTCTTTCTAACTGTCCCTTTAGAAAGAGACAAAGAGTGAGTTTAATCGACCGATTAGATTAAATCACGTTGGTGAAACCGGGCCATGGTGTAGCAATATACGACGGTCGTAGGCCGGTATTCATAATCAGAATCTTATTTCAAGATCGTAAGTAATATCTTAAGATGCTAATACGGCTCTGTGATTGGTTAATGACATCTTAAGATTGTACTTAAGATGGCCTTATATAAGAACCGACTATGAATACCGGCCGTAATCCCCGATTTGACAGATCAGGGGACCTATTATGGACTTGTTCGGAATGGATTCCGATCGGAATTGTCCAGTTATTTCCTAGATTTCTATTGTCTTTTCTAGGGAAAACGGAATAATTCCGATCGGAATCCATTCCGGCTCTGTAAACTTAGCCGGTCAACTTCGACTTTATTAATTTTTTTTTTTTTAATCGTTTGTTGGTCGTTTGTTGGTGATTGTTGGCTTAATTGCAACATTTGTTGGTTCTTAATTTTTTTTTAAATTAAAATAGAAAAATTAGCATTAAGTTAGCCGGAAAAATTTTATTTTTAATTAAAAAAAAGCCTAATCGATGCGTAATCGTTTGCTGATGATTGTTGGTCTAATTTTAGCGTTTGTTGGTTTATTATTAGTCTTAAAAACGAAAAATGGTAAATTTGAAGAATAGTGGCCTCCTCACCGATTTCGTTGCGCATGCTCAGTAGCCGTACGCGCATGCAAAAGTGCGCCAATTTTAAATATGATGACTATTGACTGGTCAATCGTGCGGAATAACCAAGCGTCTTGATTCAAGCAGTTATATATATAATACATGTGTACAGTACATGCGTATAAACAGTACGCAATTAGGCGGGGGAGGGGCTCCGCCTGCGGCGGAGCCCCTTCCCCCGCATAATAAGACTAAACAAACTCCCAGCGTGATACCTAACTGCTTGAATTAAGACGCTTGATTATTTGTGTACTGTTAAAGCCCGTATTCATAGCCAGTTTTATAGATGTTAGCCTTACATAGAAATAAACCTTAAGTCGTAGGCAAATAAACCAATCTTTGATTACTTTATGTGAGATAATTTTTCGTTTTTTTTTTGTTTTTAAGACTAATAATAAACCAACAAACGCTAAAATTAGACCAACAATCATCAGCAAACGATTACGCATCAATTAGGTTTTTTTTAAATTAAAAATAAAAATTTTCCGGCTAACTTAACGCTAATTTTTCTTTTTTAATTTAAAAAAAAATTAAGAACCAACAAACGTTGCAATTAGGGCAACAATCACCAACAAACGACCAACAAATGATTAAAAAAAAAAAAAAAAATTAATAAAGTCGAAGTTGACCGGCTAAGTTACCGGAGTTATCCATTCCGAACAAGTCCATAATAGGTCCCCAGGATACGCCAAAGCTTGTGCGTAAAGGTTGGTTTATAATAGCCATAACCATTGATTTAAACCGTAATCTTTAAGAAATTGACCAATCACAGTCTATTATTCTTCTCACATTCGACTGTGATTGGTCAATTTCTTAAAGATTACGGCTTAAATCAACGGTTACGGCTATTATAAACCAACCTTAATGCTAATGACGCTGATCATAGGCCGGTATTCATAGTCGGATCTTATTTCAAGATCGTCTTAAGTAAAATCTTAAGATGCTAATACGGCTCTGTGATTGGTTCATAACATCTTAAGATCGTACTTAAGACGATCATAAATATAAGATCTGACTATGGCCGGTATTCATAGTCGGTTCTTATATTTAAGACCATCTTAAGTACAATCTTAAGATGCCATTAACCAATCACAGAGCCGTATTAGCATCTTAAGATATTACTTAAGACGGTCTTGAAATAAGATCTGATTATGAATACCGGCCTATGAATACCGGCCATAGACGCGGCAACGCCGTGCGGCAGAGTGCGTTGACCAATCAACAAATTTTGATTTTGCCGCAGATAGAAGTTGGTTTCACATGGGGCGTAAGATGCGTATGCGTAACTTGCGTCAGCCAATCAAATCGTTTCAGCTACTATACGCGTATGATACGATTAAATACTGTGACGATTTGATTGGCTGACGTAAGTTACGCATACGCAACTTACGCCCCATGTGAAACCAGCCTAAGGGCCAAAGCACATATGACAGTCGGTAGTCGTGGACGTAAGTAAAGCTGGATTCAGACAGGACGCGTCAAGCGTCAAGCAGCGAGCAGCAACCAATCAGCGAGACGATATTTTCTACGCCACTGCTGATATCACCTCGCTGATTGGGTTGCTGCTCGCTGCTTGACGCTTGAGGCTGATTTCACATGAGGCGTAAGATGCGTATGCGTAACTTGCGTCAGCCAATCAAATCGTCTCAGTATTTAATTGTATCATACACGTATAGTAGCTGAGACGATTTGATTGGCTGACGCAAGTTACGCATACGCATCTTACGCCCCATGTGAAACCAGCCTGACGCGTCCTGTCTGAATCCAGCTTAACGCACAAGCTTTGACGTATCCTGATTTGTCAGGTCGAGGACTACGACTGTCGTATACCGCTACGCCATGTTATGTGCTTTGGCTCTATCGCTTAATCAATCATATCGTTGATTCTTTTAGAATGTTCCAACAGAAATGTCAAACGTTGTAATTTATTGGTTACGCGATACGCGTTACGCGGAAAAAATGGCCCATGTGAACTAAGGACATTCAATTCCGCGTAACAGAAAACGCGGAACGTCTCTGATTGGTTACGCGAAACGCGTTACGCGGAAAATATCAGTCCATCTGACCGCAGCCTAAAGGTCTATCCAGACAAACTTGCATAGCGCATAAACATAAGCATAAGAAAATTGATTGGTCCATATACATGTGCATAAGGAAATAGACCAATCCATTTCTTTATGCATATGCTTATGCACCTATGCGAGTTTGTCTTGATTGACCTTAAGCGGGGAGCACACGCTTCTGCACAATGCATAATGCGTAAGCATAAGAAAATTGATTGGTCCATACACATGTGCATAACGAAATAGACCAATCAATTTTCTTATGCTTACGCATTATGCGTTGTGCAGAAGTGTGTGCTCCCCGCTTTAGCATTAACTGGAAAGCACCTATTGTAGAACCGGCTTAAAGGCTGATTTATAGAGGCCGTAACCGTTGATTTAAGCCGTAATCTTTAAGAAATTGACCAATCAAAGTCGATTATTCTTCTCACATTCGACTGTGATTGGTCAATTTCTTAAAATTACGGCTTAAATCAACGGTTACGGCCTCTATAAATCAGCCTTAAGGGCTCAGTCACAATGAGAAAAATAAGGAATAAGATAAAGGAATAAGGAATAAGGCATGTTGCATTTCACTTTAATGTACATGTACTGAAGTAAGATGCGACATTCCCTTATTCCTTATTCCTTTATCTTATTCCTTATTTTTCTCATTGTGACTGAGCCCTTACTTATTGCACTTGCACATTCAGCAGATAGAGAACAGACTAAAGGTCTGTTCTTTGCAGCTGAACTGGCTGCACTAGTTCAGAGTTTATCTTTTTTACACTACATTGGAAGGAAAAGGATGAACTCTGAACTAGTGCAGCTAGTTCAGCTGTAAAGAACAGACCACTATATATGAGCAGGAACTCAGGAAGAAGTGTGAATGTGAATTCTCCATTACTCTTTTCATCGTGGTGTAATTGTGACAAATCGTGACCAACAATTTAGCTCGGTATATTTCATTATTTAACTAAATTGGATTCAGTTAATAATATAAAAATAATAATAACAAGAATAATATTATAACGTGTATTAAAAATATTATTTATTTTATTGATATCTTTTTGGAAATAATTGATATAAGAAATGATGTGTTTTGTAGCGTGTCATTCACTATTGTTGATAAATTATAACGCAAGTGTTTTTGTTGGTCATTTTATGATTAATTATTTGTTGGTTATTAAATTCTTATATTTTGATACATTTATTCGGTTTTCCCTTCATCTGTATTAAGTATATAGCTGCATCTGCAATTTACGTCTGATATTTTAAAACTTAACCTTTGAGACATATACGTTTACGCGAGCGTTACTTCTGTAGTAACTTACGATAATTCCTTCGCGTAAACAGGATTTTGTAGTAACTTACGATAATTTACTCCGCGTAAACGAGTGAATTATCGTAAATTACTACAGAAGTAAACGCTCGCGTAAACGTAGTAGTAGTAGTAGTAATATTCAGTATGCGTTTGCAAATATCATTTTTTTAAATTTTATCTGTCCTTATGTGAAATTAGATATTGCCAAACAGTTAAAATGGCAGATGCGACGATGGATAACTCTGGCAGACTTGTGAAGATGGAGGTGGATTATAGCAGTACTTGTGATGCAAAAATACCTGAATGCAAAAAGCTTGCTTCCGAAGGAAAGCTACATGACGCCTTGGATCAATTATTAGCTTTAGAGAAACTCACTAGAACCGTTAAGTATACATTAATACTATAAAGTAGGAAATACTTATGTATACACTACTGTTTGTGAAAAACAGTATTCTCAAAAAGAATCAAGTTAAGCACATGATTTTTATAGAATTTGTTTATTAGACATTACTGAGAAGAAATAATTATAAATTTATTGTCAATGATATAGATTTACTTTATTAGATATACTGATCAATTAGAACTTGCAATGTCTCTTATACTTTCCACCCTTTCCTATTCTGTTTTGTATGAAACAAATCTATTGGTTCCTCATATCAGTACTTGATCAATTGTTATCAAGGATGCCAGGAACAAAAGGGCTATATGTTCAACTCAATGGCTGACCAAAGTTGCATTATTGACATGAGAAATTATAATGCTTCTTCAAGAGCGTAATATAATTTTTTCCTGATGTTCTATTTTTACGAACAGTAGTGTGCATACATATGTATATGTGTGTATTTCAACTTTTATCTCAAGGAAAAAATTAAGTTCCATTTAAGAAATTAGTCGCTTTCAAAATTTCTTACGACATGACTCACATCGGAATTATGTGTCCCCCTTTAGACTATACAACTTTTGTCTAAAACATTTTTCCGTATCTTCCATATTTTTCGAGATATTTGTCTGCATCGATTAAAATGACTCATTCTGTATACAGGGTGTTCGGAAATTCAACCGATAAACTTTCAGAGATTGTCGGGGACACTCATAAAGCCCGTATCAGACTACGGATTGGGATTGAGATTGGATTGAAATTTAATCAATCAGAACAAAGAAAACTGATCTCAAGTTTAGTCAACTTTGCTCTGATTGGTCAAATTTCAATCCAATCTCAATCCCAATCCGTAGTCTGATACGGGCATTGGGTCATTTTTTGCAAATGGACTTGGGGTCGGAAACGCGTTGTTGCATAGCTACGACGTCGAGAATATCAACGACAAAAGGCTCTGAGCAAGATGAAATCAAGGACAATCCCAGCGTGTTTGCCAGAATCCGCCGGCCCATTGTTCAGTGCCTATCATCTATGCAAAGATCATGGGGGATGACACTTCGAGCATCTACTCTAAGACACCCTCCTGCATGACATCGCTCATAAGTACTAGCGATGTAACGACACGTTTCCGACTTTAAGTCTGTTTGCAAAAAATGATCCTTATAGTGCCCCCGACAATCTCGGAAAGTTTGTCGGTTGAATTTTTGAACACCCTGTATATATATATATATATATATATATATATATATATATAATTTTATTCTTAAGCTCTTTTATATAGGGTGCCGACATGGTGTCAACTTCTAGACTTCTTGTAGCCATAGTTGAGATCTGTTTAGAGGCAAAAAATTGGTCAGCGCTTAATGAACACATAATTTTATTATCAAAGAGGCGCTCTCAACTTAAACAGGCTGTTACAAAGATGGTTCAAGAATGTTGTACTTATATAGACAAAATGCCTAATAAAGAAACTATGGTGAAACTGATAGAAACTCTTCGTTCGGTTACCGAAGGAAAGGTAAATATATTTTCACCACTATATTGGGGTAAAACATAGAAGTTTTATAGTAAATCTTGATTTAGCTATAATTAAGTATGAAAACATCTGTGTGATTAATTCCACTTTGAAAGGTTTGCTTTAACATATTTTTGATTATTCAATAAGAGTTTACTGATCAGTTCCAGATTTTACTAATTAATGTACGCTAATTATAATATTTCTGTATGATTTACACTAAATAAGAAATTTTTTTACAAAGATATATGTGGAAGTGGAAAGAGCAAGACTTACTCATCGCTTAGCCAAAATAAAAGAAGCAGAAGGAGACATTGCAGGCGCTGCAGTCGTAATGCTTGAATTACAGGTATTTATAATTTATAATGATAATAGGGGTACACTTTGGTAAAACTTAACTATATATACCTATGTTATACAAATTTACAAAGATTGTAGTACTAAATAGCATATCACGTAGGTGGAAACATATGGCAGTATGTCACGTCGAGAAAAGGCTTCTCTTATCTTAGAACAGATGAGACTTTGTTTGGCAAAACAAGATTTCATGAGAACTCAAATCATAGCAAAGAAAATTAACGTCAAGTTTTTCAGTGACGAGAACGATGAGGAAACTCAGACACTGAAATTAAAATATTACGAGTATGTATACTATATTTTATACCTTATTTATTACACAAGAGTTTTAACAAATCGTATTTTATGTCTAGTTTGATGATGGAATTGGCGCGTCATGAAGGTTGGCATTTGGAGTTGTGTCGACATAATCGAGCAGTATTGGAAACTCCAACGATTCGAGACGATCCAGAGAAAAGACATATTGCACTTTCTCGAGCTGTCCTCTATCTTGTACTCGCACCGCATGAGCCTGAGCAGGCTGATCTAACTCATAGATTACTTGCTGATAAACTCCTTGATGAGATACCCACTTACAAGTAATGATTGCAATTACTTTGAAATATTTAAAATATCTATTTTTGATACTCTGAAAGTAATATGAATTAAAACAATCTGCAGAGAACTGTTGCGCCTATTTGTTAATCCCGAACTGATAAAATGGTCAGGATTATGTGAAATTTATGAAAGAGATCTTAGATCAACTGAAGTCTTTTCGTCTTCAACTGAAGAAGGATGCAAACGATGGGCAGATTTGCGGAACCGTGTTGTAGAACACGTAAGTTTAAAACTTATTTAGACGTGTTTAAATGATAATGAAAAGTATATATTAAGTTATACTACACAAAATTGCTAATATTAAAATTCAGTTTGGAATTGGCTGTGATTAATAAAATTGAGATAAAGTACTCTTCAGGTTGTGCTATTCAAAATTTATAGTAGCATTGTCTCTTTCAATTTTCTTTGATTGTAAATTTAGGCTGGCACATAGCGCTGCTCAGTCAAGTAGGAACATTAATTCGGTCTTTAAAGAGAGCTGTATTAACAATAGGATATCCACTGAATAGGATACTATTCAGTGGTGATTTGGAAAATATTCTGAATCTCATGAGCTTCGAGGTAGACTTAGATTTTAATATTAACAATGCATACATGAATGAAACTTACTTTTCCTAAAATACATCGTTTTTATTTTGATTTTTGTAAACGACAACTTTGTATGATTTAATATGGTACTTGATATTGTACAAGATGTTTTCTTTAAGTTATTTTCCTTTATATTGTGAATTTTTTGCCTATTTTGAGTGGTTTTCTCTTAACAATGTAAATTTTCACTATTTTCCAGTTACCAAAATTATATATTTTTATAACTATTTTATCATGTAAATTCTATTTCAAATTAATTGAGAAATATTATTTTATCTTTTTGTTCTTCTAAAATATAGTTATAAAAAATTATAGTTTTAATGTAATGTTTTTTTTATTTGTTCAAAAGTTGCAAATTATTCAAAAGATTCTTCGATATATACTTGAATTTTAAAAAATTGCATTCAGAGTTATCAAGAAATCTGATGTTTATTTACAATATCTGCATTTGGGGTAATGATTTTTTAAATAGGACCTATCTACTTTTTTTTACTGACCTTGTTCTTTTTTTAATAAAAAAATTTTTTTCTAATTTTTTGAGAATATTCTGGATGAAAAGAAATCAGAATAGATAATTCACGAGATATTTTACACTCTATTCTAAGATTCTAACATATTTTGATATAAAATATAAAATAGTAAAATATTCGTTTATCAATAATCTTACTTTAATAATCTTATGCACAGCGTGTATATAAAAAAAAAAAACATTTTTTAGAACATAAGGATCATGGCCAAATATTACACCAAGATTACATTAACTCGCATGGCTGAGTTACTAGATCTTCCGACTGAAGAAACAGAAGCATGCCTTTGCAATTTGGTAGAGACTGGGGTAATCAACGCGCGTACAGATCGTCCAGCTGGCGTAGTTCGTTTTACTGGAACGCAAGAACCAGCTGCTCTTCTAGATACATGGGCTGCATCGTTATCGAAATTGATGGGCCTTGTGAATCATACTACACATTTAATTCATCAAGAGGAAATGTTGGCCGTTGCGCAATCTTAAAATTGGTATATATATATATATATATATCATGCTTATGTATATCGTATTTTATGTCATACATTTCAATTTTATTTCCATTCAACAATAGCATATTATTTGCAGATTTATTAACAAATTAACTTGAATTACGATTTTAGAAGTGTTTTTTATAAAAACACTTTGTTTATATTTTTGTGTATTTGCTATGTAATTCACACGGCTACTATATTTAAACAATATTGAAAATATTGTTTATTCGGTATGGAAATTCTCTATGTGGAAATATACGCATTGCAAATAAATTTTTTCTATTGGTCATTAATTTTAATGTAATACAATAAAAATAGAAAATTTATATATACAAAATAGCTTATTATACCGAATATATCCTAGCTTGGATAATATGAAATTAAACTGCGATCAACCTTCCGCTATAATGCATTATAAGGTAAATAATTGTTCTACTTCTCAACGGAAAACAATCAAAATATGATTACTGAGTCTCAAAGTATAAAGTATAAAAACTTTATTCTTAGTGCCCCATTAACACGTTTTTGAGATGAAATTCGAGTAATATAAATATCGGCTTAATGTCTATTTCTATAGGTACTCTATTCCACGAGAGAACATTAGTCCTCCGCGCATATATAGTATCACTCGCTCGCGCTGACACTGGTAAGCTATACATCCACAAAGCAGTACGGCGGTGTGGAAAGGGGGCTTTCTGAGCATGACCTGCGCAAACCGGCCGAGTTTTCGTCCGATCCGACTAATGTTCTCTCGTGGAATAGAGTATACCAATGTAGCTTAACTTTAATCTTGGTCAATCTTGGTTTAACTAATTTTTTATCTTTTTCTAGTTCTAAAAATTACGAAAAAATAAAAAGAGTTTAACCAAGATTAAATTTAATCTACGCTGATAGAAGTGGACATAAAAGTCTACTAAATTTTTACTTACTGTTTGAATGAAAGATTGAAAAGTATCATGTAATAAGTGTGCTATTATAATTAATTTTTATATAATAGACCATGAGAAGATACCTACATCAAATGTAGGAAAGTAAAATTAGGTAGACGCATAAAAAGTTGTATATTATCTCAAACTTACTTTAATACCCAAATACAATATCGTAAATACAATTTAAAAAGCAAAATATGATAATATTTGTGGTATTATTTATAAACATAAAATTATTCTGTAGGTCGTTTTAGCTAAACTTTTTGTAATGATGCGAGATGTATACATTAAAGTGTTATTTTGACAGAAATTGTCAGATTGCTTTTTTTTAATATTTAATGCAAGAATTCTCTATAATTTTTATACTAAGGCCGGTATTCATAGTTGGTTCTTATTTCAAGACCGTTTTTAGTAGTGAATATGACTCTGTGGCCGGTATTCATAGTCGGGTCTTATATCCAAGATCGTCTTAAGTACAGTCTTAAAGCGTCACCAGCCAATCAGAGGGCCGTATTAGCATCTTAAGACATCACTTAAGACGGTCTTGAAATAAGAATCGACTATGAATACTGGCCTGTGATTGGTTTATGACATCTTAAGATTGTACTTAAGACGGTCTTGAAATAAGAACCAACTATGGCCGGTATTCAATAGTTTGTTCTTATTTTAAGATCGTCTTAAGTAATGTCTTAAGATGCTAATACGGCTCTGTGGCCCGTATTCATAGTCGGATCTTATTTCAAGACTGTCTTAAGTAATGTCTTAAGTTGCTAATACGGTCATTTCATTGGCTGAACGGAGTCTTAAGACGGCCTTTGACCAGACTTAAGACGATCTTAAATATAAGATCCGACTATGAATACGGACCTGTGATTGGTTAATGGCATCTTAAGATTGTACTTAAGATGGTCTTAAATATAAGAACCGACTATGAATACCGGCCATAGTTATTTAAGACCGTCTTAAGTTCAATCTTAAGATGTCATGAACCAATCACAGAGCCGTATTAGCGTCTTAAGACATTACTTAAGACGGTCTTGAAGACTATGGTCCGTATTCATAGTCGGATCTTATTTCAAGACTGTCTTAAGTAATGTCTTGAGATGCTAATACGGCTCTGTGGTCCGTATTCATAGTCAGATCTTATATTTAAGATCGTCTTAAGTCTGGTCAAAGGCCGTCTTAAGACTCCGTTCAGCCAATGAAATGACCGTATTAGCAACTTAAGACATTACTTAAGACAGCCTTGAAATAAGATCCGACTATGAATACGGGCCACAGAGCCGTATTAGCATCTTAAGATATTACTTAAGACGGTCTTGAAATAAGATCCGATTATGAATACCGGCCTATGAATACCGGCCTAAATCTTGTATATGCAGAACAAGTGCAGGGACTGCAAGATCTGCCAAAAGCCAGCAAATTTTAGAGAAATAGAGCTAACGATATGCATAATAACTTATATAAATAAAAATACAGTGATTTACATATCAATAATAAAGATACAAATATAGTATAATAATAAGTATAAAGATAGATATAAATATAAATATAATACAAATATAAATTATTATAAATAATAATAAAGTGTAGATGATAAATCATTTCTGTCGAATATATAATTTCTTGACGAGAGGTCATTTTTATATAATAAATCGTAAATTCTTGAGAAAGTTTGAAAATTCACAGAATATATTAAAAAAAGAGAAATATTAAATTGGATATTCGAAACGAATATCAATCGGACATTAACAGATAAAAATAAATAAAATAGTATAATGCAAATTAAAAACGCATTTCTATATAATCATTTTTGTTATTAATATTTAAGATATATTCTTTTAAAAAAATTGGGTATTACATTTTGTATTATCGGGGCTATTTCCAATAAATGGATAAACTAGTAAGATATAAGCAATATTATAATTTTGCAGCATAAATTAACACGGGGCATTTGTTTAAAAAAACAAACATAATTCATATAAATTAAATCGCTAGCTAAAAAACTATAAAACATATTATATGCAGCTTAATTAGTGGCATTTCTTAAGTAAGTTTGGACATCGTCCGAATTCAGGTCTTTTGATGCGCTTTTCAAAAACGTTTAAATCAATTTAATATACACATAGTTTAGTATTTTAATAATAAAAATACAAGTACTTAGTATTTAGTATACAAAAATAAATTTAATAATAGTATTAGAAATTTCGGTTGGGTGAGGAAAATAAGAAAACAGCAGATCTTCTTTTTATCTAAAGTATTTCTCTCGATACGTCGTTCCTTCTCAGAGATCACACACGTATGTACCAGGGTCTCCAAGCTACCGTACTAAACGCGGGCTGTAGGGAGCAGCATATCTGTCTCCCTTCCGATTGGTCAGCCCCCTCTCCAGGCGAGCAAGAGGGGTTGAGAGTTACGAGCTTGGCAGAACTGAGTTACGAAGTCCGTTAGATTTGTATCGAGACTCGTGGCTGTTGCGTTGATTGCAATAAAGTATTATTCTAACATTCGTAATCGAGTGTGTAATTATTCCTCGATACCTCTCATCAAGACGTCGGTAGTACTGGTAGTAGGCCGACACCCGGAGGGATAATCGACCTCCTGTGGTACCGAATTCCTACAGGGCGCCTAGTTTTAGCGCCATCTACAAAAGCGGGGGGAAACTCGTAGCCGGATCTTATGGCTTCTGTCCACAGGATGCGGAAACGCTTGCCGCGCGGCAAAAAGCGACGCGGTAGCCAATTAACATGTCGCTTTTCCGTAAGAACCAAAAGTTTATATATATATATACATATAATTTTTCCATAGCAGCTTATTATGCTAATTAAAAAGATTTAAATAATTAATATTTATTCACAAGAAATACAGAAATAGATATATTAACCCTTGGTTGTCATACCTCTTTTTTAAATATTTTTAAGGATTTTTTTAAACATTCAAAAAGTGAATTTTTTACAATACATTGATCTACAATATTTAAACTTTGTTTTTGGACAGCTGTTTGAAAATTGTAGTTTTTGACCTCGTGTGACAACCGAGGATTAAAGACAATATATTTATGTAACAACATAAAAATGAAGAAATATATACATTATTATTTATTAAAACTCTTATATGTATCATAGTATGCATATGCTAAATCATGCAATTTACTCGTTTGTGTTAGTGGAATCCTAAAGCCCTTTAAAATATTATTAATTGTTTTTATATTACACGTTATACATTCTGGAATATATGTATTTAAAATATAATTTTGAATATGTGTGTGTGTGTGTGTGTGTGTGTCTGTGTTCACAGTCTATACAACTTAAATTGTATTTAATATTATTTTTTATATTCTTTAATATTCGTGTAATATAAAAATAATTATTAATAAAATAATCAATTAAGGCAGTTATCTTTTTTATATATTCTGCAACACTTTCTTTTTCATTTGATAAAATTGAACAGCAAGTTTCACAGCCCCTAACTGTTGATAAAATTTTATCAATAATTAATATTATTTATTATATTTTCTATCACAGTATTATTAAATAGCTCTTGTATATTTTCGTCAGGAATAATATATTTATCATTAGGTTCTTGTATATTGGTATTGAAAGCAGATATTGTGAGCATATCAATTAAATTCTGCATATCAGCTTGCTCACAATTACTTCCACATAATGCATTTTGTGTACAAGAATTTAGCATTAAAGATCTATAATAATATCCAAAATTCGTACAAGTTGGGTTATTATTTCTTTCAAATCGTGTAAAAGCTACGCCGACACCGGTAAGCGGAACAGAACACGGCCTCAGATGTATCTGTGTAAAGCTCATCGATGGGATGTATATGTATGTGGTAGTAGCCTACCTAACGCCATCTACAAATCCGGGGGAAAGCTTTTAGCGAATCATGGGATCTAGTTCGTGTATCTTAGGCCGGTATTCATAGTCGATTCTTATTTCAAGACCGTCTTAAGTGATGTCTTAAGATGCTAATACGGCCCTCTGATTGGCTGATGACGCCTTAAGACTGTACTTAAGACGATCTTGGATATAAGACCCGACTATGGCCAGTATTCATAGTCGGATCTTATTTCAAGGCTGTCTTAAGTAATGTCTTAAGTTGCTAATACGGTCATTTCATTGGCTGAACGGAGTCTTAAGACGGCCTTTGACCAGACTTAAGACGATCTTAAATATAAGATCCGACTATGAATACGGACCTATGAATACCGGCCTTAGCTTGGAGACCCTGACACTAGAGAGCGCTCGTGGCAACAAACTAAAAGAGAGAGATAAGCCCCTTGCACAATGCCAGGCAACAGGCAATAAGAACAGGAAATAACCAAAAAATCGTTAATTACAACCTAAAAAATTCGAATGCTATGATTGGTTGGCAACAGGCAATAGGCACAGAATTTCCAACGGGACGGAAACTCTATAGCCCCTTGCACAATAGGCGATAGCGATAGCAATAGCGACCGCGACAAGGTTGCCGACAAAGCTATACCTTTGTCGGCAACTTTGTCGCTGTCGCTATCGCTATCGCTATCGCCTATTGTTCAAGGGGCTTATGTCTATTGCCTGTGTCACTGTTTAAGCGGGGAGCACACACTCCTGCACAACGCATAATGCGTAAGCATAAGAAAATTGATTGGTCCATACACATGTGCATAAGAAAATAGACCAATCAGTTTTCTTATGCTTACGTATTATGCGTTATGCAAAAGTCTGTGTTTCTCGCTTTATTCTGCATTTATACATGATTTCTGATTTCTATTCCCTGTTCCTATTGCCTATTGCCTGGCATTGTGCAAGGGGCTATAGGTTGCACCGAGCAGTGCCGCCAACCTTTACATTCCAACAAATAGTTTATATATAAAATTAATAATTAAATATTTAAAAATTATTATTATTATTATAAATAGTAAAGCGGGGAGCACACACTTCTGCACAACGCATAATGCGTAAGCATAAGAAAATTGATTGGTCTATTTCCTTATGCACATGTGTACGGACCAATCAATTTTCTTATGCTTACGCATTATGCATTGTGCAGAAGTGTGTGCTCCCCGCTTAAAGGTCAATCAAAAATTGTCTAAAGTGGCGTTTACACACGCAATGAATTAATGGCGCCAATTGACTAGTGTCAGTAAAAATGCAAGTGTAAACTAAACTTGCACAGTTCATCTTTTCTCTTTTTCTCTCTAACGTGAAAAGAAAAGGAGGAAAGATGAACCGTGCAAGAAGTTCAGCTAAAACGAACAGGCCTATTGGTTCGTTATGTGCGTCGACCCGTTGCGATTCGTCTGACATTGGCCGCGTTCAGCAGAACAAACTAGGGTCTCTAGGTGCATCCAAGAGCACGACCGCTTATTGAGCCGCTAAGTAGCAATTAAGTGTGATTGGTTGGATCCAAAAGTAAGAACCAATCACAATTTTACTGCTTAGCGGTTCAGTGAGCGGTTGCGCTCCCTGGATACCTCTAATGACGTCGCTACGATCGAACCAATCGGCGATGTCGGTAAATCGACTACCAATCCGGCGACGGCATCACTCCAAACGGAATTCAGAATTAAATGACGGTTTGTCGCGAACGAGTATACAGTAGACAAGTGTGCGAAGAAAGTAAATGTTGGCTGATGTTGGCTTCATTTATTTTATATCCATCTCCTTTTCATGTTAATCGCTTGGTTCGCATACTTGGTGGCATACATATTACTTGTGCATAGAGAGTGCATAGATTTCTTAACTGATTTAACAAGGTATGTTTTCCAAGGTAGCTTGTAAACAACTCGCTTTAAATTCAAGATCAAACTTGAAAACTTTTAAATTACATGTAAATTTCTATAAGAATATGATTATGTATCTTATATGCATATAAATGATAATGAGTGATTAATTCGTGTTCTCGTGAATTAAATCACGGTGAACAGGAGTTATGTTGCACCTATCACATTGGGCTGTTAAAATTTGCATTTATTTATTTCCAAGCGTGAAAATGGAATATTCGAAAAAAAAATTTAACAGCAAAGTTAGCGCTTTTATACAACTGACATGTATGTTTGCTTTGTGTGAATAATGATCTAAAATACTTTATCTACTACTCTATAATATTTTGTAATGTACTATAAGTATATATACATGTATATATATATATATATATATATATATATATATATATATATATATATATATGTATATATGTATATACATATAATTATATATTTATATATTACTTTAAATTAATATAGATGGAGAATACACTGGATTCGATTCGTCCATCAGAAAATCCACGAGAAGAAATGTCATATCTGTTTGGTAGAGATCCTAGTATTTTGGCATACAGCCAGAGACCGTTTCCCTCAAAGGATACAAAAAAGAATTTGCTTTCATTGTATGAAGTGGAGGAAGATAATTTTACCAATGAAAACGTATCCGAACATTCAGAATCGCAGACCTTACAAACTATCAAGGTGTACCTTAGACTCAAACCGTTCCCAAAGAAGCTAAAGTTGACAGAGGAGCAGCAAGAGGCTTACAAAATCATAAATTCCACAACTTTGCTCACGAAGCTACCAATATTGGATAATAATGGGAGTTCCAAACAATCCAAAAGTAATGAGACTGTAAAGGGCCGAAAATTTACTTTTTCCCAAACATTTGGGCCAGAGACCACTCAGTTGGAGTTATTTGAGCAAACGGTACAGCAGCAAATGATCGATTTCTTGGCTGGGCAAAATTGTACTATAATGACATATGGTAAGAAATATTCTATAATACAGGATATTTGAAAAAAAGAATTAAGAACTTTCAAGATTTACATTATTTATTTTGACAAGCAAAATTGCCTATAAACATACATTATAAAATTAATATTTATTGAGATATTGATGTTGATAATTTTCTATATTACCTCTACTTCTCTACAACAGGTGTTCTATATAATTTATTCTCTCCAAGATAAATTTCAAAGAAACTTTGTTGCAAAGAAACACATAATCTGAAATTTATATCTTATGTAACTATTTATAGTCAAATAAATCTTGTAAATTATCAATCGTTGAAAAATATATCAAACTCTTTAGGTGTTTTCATATCCAAAAACTGTTTCAATGTGAAACTTGACAATTAATAAAAAATTAACTAGCAAGTACTATAAAATCATTATAAGGCATCATACTACAAAATTTCTATAATTTTCTCAAAAATCTTTAATTGATATGCTAATAATACAGATTATCTACTATATTTTCAACACTATCTACTTTTAGAACATTATCAAATATTAAAAATCTATAATATTTAGAAACTCATTAAAATACACACATATACATATAAAATGTTTAATGGCAATAACTTAATTTTTGTAGGTACTACAAATTCTGGAAAGTCATATACTTTACAAGGGACTGCTACTTCACCTGGACTTATACCACGTGCACTGGAATTTGTGTTTAACAATATTACAACAAGACCAAATCCATTTTATAAACCTTTGCATTATAGTGACGTGGTCAATCTTAACGCACTTGAACGTGCGCAGGAGCTTGAAGCAAAAACTAAATTGCTAACATTCAGTTCCGTGGATAAACATCAGTACATGAATACTTACAAGGAAATGCAAAAATTGTTACAAGAGGAATCAATTCGTCCCAGTCAATGCTATGACGCTCATTACTCAGTTTGGGTTTCATTTGCTGAAATCTATAATGAAATTGTATACGATTTGTTGTCAAATGAATGCCAGAAAAAGAGGATACCTTTAAAATTGGGAGCGGATTCTAATGGCAGAGCATTTATCAGAGGTTTAAAGACTATTTATGTTAATTCGGCGGCAGAAGCTTACCAAATTTTTATGGCAGGGCAATATAATTTAAAAATAGCCGCAACTGCGTTAAATGCAAAAAGTTCAAGGTCTCATTGTATATTCACAATTATATTGTTAAAATATTATGCAGAAAATTTACCAGATACAGTTGAAGTGAGCACGTACGTATTTTTCTCTTTATCCCTCTTTAACATTTTATATCACTTTATGATATATTCTCTTTCTGTGGTTATTCTTCTCGCTAAGATATTAAAGTTGAACAATTATATTTATTTGCTTTATATAATTATGAGAAAGAAGCTAAAACTTATTACATTAATTTCTCTACATCATCAGGATTCTAATTAAAAAATTGGATGTTTATATAGGTTTTCCTTTTGCGATCTGGCGGGCTCGGAACGTTTAAAAAAGACATTGAATATCGGGGACCGATTGAAAGAAGCGCAAAATATTAATACTAGTTTGCTGGTATTAAGCAGATGTTTAAAATCTATTCACGAAGGACAATTGACAAGAACGAAGGCAGATACCGTAGGACCATTTAGAGAATCGAAATTAACCAGATTGTTCCAACGGGCGTTATCAGGGAAGGAGCATCTGGCCTTGATAGTTAATGTTAATCCACTGCCGAATCTTTATGTAGAGACCCAGAATGTTCTAAATTTTGCTGCTATTGCAAAAAAAATTATTATAGAAAGAAAGAAGCGAATACAGAAGAAGTCAAAATCAAGGTTTTCGCAAATAGTCACGCAGAGCATACAAACGGTGACCGATTGGGATACCACAGAATTGGAAAGTGTGGATTGGCAACCTACAGATAGCGTGGAAGAGAATGATTCCGAATACATTACTTCGGAAGAATATATGGATCTTGCAAATGAGAACGAAAGATTGAAAAAGGAGATTGCTCTTTTAAAGAATTCATCTTTAATTCAAGATCTTCAAAGCCGACATGAAATGGCCGAGAAATATATTGCGATGATAAACGAGCTTGAAATGGATTGGAAACGGCGTATAAATGATGTTGAAACCCAACACGAGACCCAACTCGAATGGACTGTGAAACAAGTTGAGGAATTTTACAAGGGAAAGTTGAATCAATTGCATAGGAAGAGAAAAAGACGCAGCGATTGCAGTGATGATAGCGATGAAGACGATGACAATCTTAACTTAACTATTAAAGAAGTAATTAAAGAAAATACACAATTGAGGGAGAAGAATGAAACTTTGAAGCAAACATTAACTGAACTGAAAGTAACGAATGAAACCTTAATTGTAGAAAAGAACAAAGCTTCTTTTGAGTTGGGATTGTCAAAGGAGGACTTGAAAGTTGCAAAAAGTCTTCTAGAAACTGCTCAAAAAGATATCTGCTCTACTCAAAATGGTAAAATTTATATAAAAGAAATGACATCACAATTACTCATTAAAGAAGAACAAATCAAGAAGCTAAAAGAAATTCTCAATGAAGCAAAAGAAGAGTATATTACAATTACGTCTGATTTAAGACAGAAGGAACTTTGCATTGATAAGCAAGCAAAAATTATAGTAGAAAATGAAGAAAAAATTGAAGATTTAGAATTACATCTTGAACAAGTTAATGTTTGTTTAATGGAAAAGACAAGAATAGTAGAGCTTCTAGAAGAAAAACTAGAACACCAAAATGAAGATAAAATCCTACAGTTGCAAGAAGAAATTGATAAATTAAAGAATGAAAAATTAGCGTTAATTAAATATTATGAAAACAAACCAACCTCAAAAACATCTATTCAAAATGAATATGAGATTATTATAAAAGAAGAACTGATTACTGATGAAATATCGGAAGATTTAAGTATGATTAAAGAAAATACGAAAGAAAGAATGGAAAATGCAAAAGTATCTGTTGATGAAACTAAAGAAATTGATTCGAATAATTTGAATCCTACAGAAGAGACACTTCCTAAACAGATATTAGTAGATACAGGTTCAGGTACTTGTCAAGTGGATATAACAAATAATAAGGATCACAACGATATTAAAAACAAGTTGGAAAAGAGTACTCAAGCAGGTGTAACAATAACCACGTTAGAAGATACTAGTAACAAAATGTCTCTGTTAAAAGAAGAAGCTGTTCAGACTGACGAGATTGCGGATGACAGTGCAAAGTTACAATTGGATTCATTGACCACACAACTTCATGACATTCAAATGCAATACGAACAGAAATGTTTGCAAGTTAAGAAGTTAACAGAAGAATTAAATGATATGAAAGAGACACTGCAGACTTTAAAAGAAGAAAATTACTCGAACAAAACTATTGTTGATGAATATAAGAATTCTGCGGAGGTACTTAAAAAGCAATTAACATTGGCTACGGAAGAGAAACGAGAAATAGAAGAGACTCTGTTGAACTCCAATGCAACTTCCAAACAGAAGATTGTAAACTATGAATGTGAAATTGATCGATTGGAAAAGGATCTCTCAATTGCAAATAATAATGCTCAACAGTATTTGGAGAAACTGGAGACGACTCAAAAAGAGTTAGATAATTATATATTAAAATGTAAACAAGAAGAAGAGACAAATATACGCAAATCAGAACTCGTTTCAATAAAAAAAGAAGATAATGATACAAATAATATAAGTACCGATCAGTTAGACGAATATACAGAAAAGATATCGCAATTGGAAGATAATCTGGAAACTATAGAGAGGCTGAAACATGACATTGATCAATTAAACACAAATTTGGAAACGTGTCAAGTGGAGAAAAACTGTATACAAAAAGCGCTCGACGAGAATAATAAGAAATTGTTGGAATTTGAGAGTCGATTGGAGGAAACAACTTTCAAGGAACGGGAAAAAGATACTGAAATAGCGGCCTTACAAAAAGAACTGAAACGTATGATACAGAAAAGTGAAAATGCCGAGAAGAATGACGATATGATGGAAGCAGAGTTAAAGAGCGCTATAAACGAATTGACACAGACGAAAGAGACGCTTTTCCAAAAGGAGCAGCATTTAAAAGAATTGAAAATACGTTTAGAGAATTCTGAGAGAAATGCGAAGCTATTTAATTTGCTCGAACAGAACGCGAAGGAGCGACAGGTTGATAATGAACGGTTACGAAATCTAAACGACGAACTGAGAACCAACTTGACGCAGAAGGAACGCGAGATGGATGCGTTTATGAAGAATCGAGACGAGACAGTGACTAAGTACGAAGCTTTGGTTAAAAATCAGCAGGAAGAGTTGGATATGCAGAAAAGGGAGGTGATGAGGTACCAAGAACTATTCCGTCGGCAACTTACACCGACACCGAACAAAGATGATTACAAGAAGTTGCAGAATCGTATAAAAGTACTCCAAGACAGATTGCAGAAGTACGAAATTAATGCGAAGGACAAGAATGATTACGACAGCACATCAGAGGAGGAAGTTTTAGCTCAACGTCAACCGAAACGGCGAGGAAAGAAGACAGTCTTATCTAAACAGGATAATATACCGGTTATAGAGTTGTCTGGATCTGAATCAAAGCGCAACACGAGAAATACCGCTTTGCCACCACCGGAGACGTCGACTGAGAAAAGACGCACTCGCAGGAAGAAGCTGTTCCTTGAAAACGAATCGTTTGCGGAAGTTGAGCCCGCCGTGACGCTACCAACTCGAAATTTGAGGAACCGAAAGAAATGAAAATATATTAAACATATTGTAAATACTTTGTATATGCTTAAGGAAACCTGAAAGGGATAGCGGAGTATAAACGAAAAAAGAAACACAGAAATATGTAATGTAGATCGGAAGTGAGAATCGCTTTTCTGTAATATGATCAAATAAGTTCGTACATGTGCTTGATTACATGTTTATTAAAAAATCACTGTTCCCTTTCTTTAATATCATACATTTATAATAGCATCATACATTTAATATCACATTTTATATACAAAACTTATTACATAATGTTAAAAGATTATATGATATTAATAATATTAAAGTGGTTTATGTTCTATTTGTATCAAAGGATGGACAGTATAATGATTATTATCTATATATAAAAATCTTTATTATCGTTGCCTTATCATTGCTGCACAATTTTAAAAGTCGACTAGTAAGTACATATGCTTGATTACATGCTTATTAAAATCACTTTTCCCTTTAAATATTATATATTTAATATATTTTTTTTACATGTACATTTATCAGCATACTTATCATTACTACTATAATTAGTTTGCACAACTTTCGTCTTTTGTCTAATACGTTTTGAGATATTCAAGGACAATTTGTTAACTTTTTCAATATTTATAGCTTACGCGATATCTCGATATAATGGTTTGTCGAAGGAAAATATGAGTGCTACAAGACTTTTTGATGCTTTATTTAGTCTCAAGAATATGCTGTTGCAATAGTAGCTCTTTTTTTTTTACACTTAAGTGTATACATATCTCTTTGGAGTTTTCATACATATACACAAGTATTTTAAAAAAGTTGGAGTACTATTGCGACAGCATATATATTCTTGATATTTTGAAATAAATATATATGGAGGGGTAAAAACCACAGTAGTGTAAGTCAAATTTTTTAAAAATATTTAACTTACACCACTGTGGTTTTTACCCCTCCATACGTATAGGCTGCACCTGGAGGCTGGTGGATCGCCGCGTCCCGTCATCCCGTACACTCTGTGCAGGCCAGGAACTATATATAGGAGCTAAGCCTGTTCGTTTTAGCTGAACTTCTTGTACGGTTCATCTTTTTTCTTTTTCTCTCCAACGTGAAAAGAAAAAGAGGAAAGATGAACCGTGCAACAAGTTCAGCTAAAACGAACAGACCTAAAGTGGCAGAAAAGTGGCACGAGATCCACGAGAGCGACGCAGTGATCAGCTGTCATGGCAGTCACGATTCTTACGGAATAAAAGGGACCAAGTTCTGTTAAAAAATAATCTCCGATGCACTGTACCGGAAGATGATAGCCGACACGTCAATTCTTTAACGCGCTTGGTAGCTTAGCCAAAAAATGTTTCATATTTTTCGGCGTAACCTCCGTGATCGGTCCCCCGAGTTTCTTTATTTAACAACAAATTAGACCTGAATTATTTATGTGAAAGGCTTCGAAACATAAAGGCGAGAAAATATAATCTATATCTACGTTACTCATTAATTTTCTATTAAGATTAGACTTTGATTTTTGCGTAGTGACTAAAAGTGTCAAGTTCGAATACATGAGTGCATGTGTGAAGCTTACTTATTATACAAAATTTACATTTATGTTCTATAAAGATATATGTACATATTGAAAAAATACTTATGTCTTAATTTTAATTGTATAATAATTTATATCAATAATTATTTCATACATTTTAGGTAAATTTAATGATCCCATGGGTGCGTGATCAAATAGCGGAGGCCTGGCATAATAGAAAGAGTTCAAGGGCAGCTGACAAGCGGTCCTTGGCCCTTTCTTCTGTCAGCACAGGCAATCCTGCAGGCAGTAACACCATGCTTACGCCATTACCTACCTCACCTGAAAATTTTTCCATCAACGTCATCAGGTTTGAATTTATTTTTGACGTAGTTGTTGAAATTTCAAGAAATAATCCTATTGGGCGTCAATTAACGTCAAATAATTTTATACAGCATAGAGGGAAATGTGTTGGATGTTACGGTGAAACCAAACTTTACTGTAGAAAATATTAAGAAAATAGCAGTGGTGCATTTTTATGGTCAAGACACAACCAAACCCATCTCACGCTATCGCTTAGTTCATTCGTCCAAATTTAAACAGCTTGCAGATGAAAATTATGTAGATGACGAGGATATTAATGAATATGGTATAATTATATGCATTAAACTATATATTTATGGATTTGATATAATTATCGTATTGATGGATTTCTAATTTGTATTATATGCTTATTGTTTACACATACCTTTTTAATACAGTGAATAATTTATTATTATAGATGAATTATTATTAGTAGAAATACGATCGACCACTATACAAGAAAATCTTTCGGATGAAGCTCTTAAAGGTCCAAATTTAGAAGCAATTGCTCGAGCTACGAGTGATCTACCTAATCTACAAAATGCACCTAAGCCTGTGCCATCTACAGAATGCCCTGCAGATGTAAATATATATTTCACATGTTTTAAAATTTATACTTTTCTTTATTACGGTATTTCATCTTTACGATTACTCGTAGTTCCAGAATGAAATCCGTAAGATTTTAATAACCCTTGTACAAGCGTCTGCAAAGATCTTAATGTATAGTCCCGATGCTGAAAAATTATATGACGTCATTAAGGAGAAACTCGAAGCTAGATGTAAGCCTATTAATGATCCAAAAGTCGTAAAAACTCTTATAGAAATGGGTTATCCTCACAAAAAAGTTCTCAAAGCGTTACGTCTTCGAAAGTAAGTATCAATGTTTTTATCATATATTTAATATTAATATGTATACGCATTGGTAAATCGCGTATAATACTATGAAAATATGCCTCTGTTCTAGATCGAATATGACAGAAGCTTTAGAATGGCTCATAGAACATCAAGATGATTCAGATGATGAAGACGATGATTTCTTGTCTGTGGATACAATGACAGATACAAATATTGCAAGTCCTAGTTTCTCAATGGGTGCTAAGAAAAAATCATTAAAAGATGCATGTTTGGAATTGTTTGAAACAGGTAATCCTTGCACAAGATTGAAATGTGCATTATTATTTGAAAGAGAATTAAAATAAAAAACAATACAGTGTACGAAAAAAACATACATATATAAATGTGTTAACTCTAGGAAAACAGGATCAAAAAGAAAAAAATCTGGTACATATCGTAGAATTATTATTGCAAAGTTTCCGACAATATAAAAAAATGGAATTTAAACCTAATAAAAGAGCAATGCGGTCGCTTGTAGAAATGGGCTTTGAAGAAAAGAATGTTATAGGAGCACTGAAAATTACTGGAAACGATCAGGCTAATGCTGTAAGTTAATTATTAAAAAGACATATACTTAACGTGGTATCAACGAGGACCCCGAAGATCAGGATGACCTATTTTACATGTCAAATCTCTTAAACAATACATTTTAAGGAAAAATGTTTCAGATAAAAGTTGGAGGGTTTAAAGAGAGCCAATAGACGATCTTATTAGATTTTGGGTTCAAGGCCCATATTGAGCCGTACATTTTTCTTTAAAATGTATTGTTCAAGATATTTCAGGTGAATTTAAAATGGGTCACCCTGTATATTTAAATTATATTTTCTTATTGTTTTACATCTCTCTTTCGATAGTGTGAGTGGTTGTTGGGCGAAAGGAGACGTAGCTTACAAGACTTGGATGAGGGTCTTGAACCTGATGGTCTAATTTATAAAGCAATTATGGCTAATCCTCATATTCAGCTTAGTCTTACAAAACCCAAGATGTTACTCGGTAAGATAAAGCTATAAGAAAATGTAATAAAATGAAATAATATGTTTCTTAAAACTTTTTCCTATTTCTTTCAGCATATTTATCAATGATAGAAACACCTGCATCAGCAAACGTATGGATTAACGACCCTGAAATTTCACCTGTGCTTAGTCAAATATCTAAGACATATCACACCGAAAAACATGCCATCCATATGAATCGTTATACCTAGTATTACGATGAGATGAAACTTATTTGAGTCTCTGTAAAATCCATATTTTTATATAAATTTATAAATAATTTTCGCAGAGATATCAATCACTGATTAGTAATCAGTTATAATTATTACAATTTTAATTATATATAATCATATTATATATTATAATTACTGCTAGTTAATTATTGTTATAATTATAACTGTCGCTAGTTAAAGAACTGTTATCATATTTATGAAAATCCCATGGGATATTCACTCGCAATACGCTATAATATGTAATCAATCACACATAATTTGATTTCCATATACAGTGCAGAGCTTTCGACGTTGTCGACAAATTGCTTGTTGTTGACAGTTCTTAGAGAAAGAAAACGTGCTTTAATATATATTGAAGACAAAAAATTGTTATTTTAACGTAATATAAATAACGTTATTTTAATGTAATATAAATTCTTATAGTAAAATCGAATTTGTGTCAAACATGCTTTTCCATTCTCCAAATCGAGAGCTAATCAGACATATGCTACAGAATTATACAATATGCTGAAATATAAAGTCGCAAAATAAATTTATTATAAATTAAATAGTTCTAAATTTATCTATAACTGTCTTCGTTAAAATAAATAAACGATTTAATTTATCAGTTAATGAGAGAGAAAGAGAGAGAAGAAATTTGTGTCCTACGCGATTCTACGTATACTCACGCAAAGAATCATTTGTACTTACTTATCGACATTTTTTATTAGAAGATCTTTGAATTGGCTTTACAGAATTGTAAAATTCTTCAGGGTCTACAATGCGAGTCGCAAAGTCGTGAGTCGCAAGAATTGACCAATCACAATCAAATTTGAGGAGAATAATCGACTGTGATTGGTCAATTTCTTGCGACGTCGCAAGTTGCGACTGCTTGCGACTCGCATTATAGACCCTGCATAAGGCCTGATCTACAATCAGCCGTATGTCAGAGTCGGATGTCGCAAAGTAGCCGATGGTCCAATGAGAGAATTTCTTTTTCGGAAACGAATTTTCCTCATTGGACCATCGGCTACGTTGCGACATCCGACTCCGACATACGACTGATTGGCCTAAGGCCCGGTCTACAATAGATGTTGTAAGTCGCAAGTCGTAAGAATTGGCCAACTACAGTTCATTATTCTTCGACCGCAAGGAGAATAATGGACTGTGATTGGTCAATTCTTACGACTCACGACTTACAACACCCATTGTAGACCGGGCCTAATGCTAGGTCTACAATGCGAGTCGTAAAGTCGTGAGTCGTAAGAATTGACCAATCACAGTCGATTATTCTCCTCAAATTCGATTGTGATTAGTCCATTTCCTACGACTCACGACCCACGACTCGCATTGTAGATCCAGCATAAGGCCCGGTCTACAATCAGTCGTATGTCGGAGTCGGATGTCGCAACGTAGCCGATGGTCCAATGAGAGAATTTCTTTTTCGGAAACGAATTTTCCTCATTGGACCATCGGCTTTTTTTTTTTTTTTTTTTTTTTTTTTTACATGGGTGAAATCTTCCATCACTGGAATCCCCGCGGAGTGACAGAGGTAGATTTGGTCAAGGAAGAGTTAAGCCAATGGTGTTCCTTTCACTGATTGGCTCCGCCATTTCCCGATCAGCGCTTCCGGTTCTGTAGTGGAAGTGAGACAAAGCTATAGGTGGGAGTGAGACAAAGCTATATTGGTCCGCCATTTATCGACAAGACGTTAGTGGGAGTGAGACAATAAAGCTACGGTATTAGCACAACTGACAACTTTACTTACAGGAACTCTAAGCCCCTTGCACAATAGGCGATAGCGATAGCGATAGCGATACCGACAAAGTTGCCGACAAAGCTATACCTTTGTCGGCAACCTTGTTGCTGTCGCTATCGCTATCGCTATTGCCTATTGTGCAAGGGGCTTAACAGAGGCAACCAGTCGCGACGTCCGTTCGGGCAGCGCTCGCGGGCAACCAGTCACGGACCAAGTCCGATCGGGGAGCACCCGCGGGCAACCAGTCCCGGACGCCGGTCGGGGAGCGCCTCCGCCCCTCCGGGGTTTGAACCAATGACCCCCCTTTCGGGGGGAAGACTCCCCCACCCCCGGGGCGGGGCGGGGGAAGTGCCGGATTCTACGCACGCGTCACCCAATTACGGGGTATATTCCAGGGAGGCCTGAGCCACCCTGAGCCTGCCCCCAAGGGATAGCGCGCACGCAGCCTACCGGCTAAAACACCCATAAATGACCCTACTCTGTGCGGCGCTGGGGGGGGGGCCCCGGGAAACGCAATAATCACATCCATGGGCCCCCCGCACCTCGCCTTCTGAGGCGAGAAATCCTAATTTGTGACGAATGAGTGTCATTACCTTCATCCGCCACCCCTCCCTCCGGAGTTGCTTTCGCAGCGGGCGAGCGGTGGTCCCCGACCGCTCGCCCGTCCCCCGGGCGAGGAGGAAAGGAGTGACCATCTCCGAAGAAATGAGTTCCTTTCCCCCTCGCGCCCTCGTATAGAGGGCAGGTGGGGCCAGGACCCAGGAGCGTTTCTCGCCACCCCCAGCTCCGGCCCCAACCCTCCGTAGTCCGTGGACAGACTGACAGAGAGGAGCACTTGTGGCGGCCGTGGCGGGAACCCCGTAGGAAATCCACCCGAGCCCCCCCCCCTGCCCACCTCCTCCATAGGGGGGGGGGGGGGCGAAGACCAGGGACCTCGAGACCCCCCCAGCAAGGGGACCACGATCCAGTGAGCGGCCTAAACCGCCCCCCTTCACGCAGACCACCCAGGGACGCCCCGGAGACATTGGACCATCGGCTACGTTCCGACAACCGACTCCAACATACGACTGATTGTAGACCGGGCCTTAATCGGAGTGTGAAATCGGCCCTTCAGGGCCGATATCAGTCTCCGATTAACGTGATCCTCCGATTAAACTCACTCTGCGTCTCTTTCTAACTGCTTCTTCTAACTCCTTCTAGAAAGAGAGGAAGAGTGAGCTTAATCGGAGAATCACGTTAATCGGAGACTGTGTTATCGGCCCTGTGGGCGCGTTCAGCAGACACAACTGTTGCACAACTGTTGAGTTCGTCTTATTCACACTCTGCGTTGATTGGTTGGTTCTAAAAGTAAGAGCCAATCACTTTCGACCGCTACTGAGCGGCTTGGTCTGCTGAACGCGACCTGTGATATCGGCCCTCAGCATATTCAAGATTTCTAGTAATTTACTAGATCGCAAGCAATCCACAGAAAAACATGCTCCGTGTGCCGCTGGTTTACCCAGGTTGAATTTTTGAACGCAACCCAGCTTTTCTTCGCTCGCATGAAATTGCGGCTGAATTGTGCGACAGCGCCATTATCGGCATTACAAAAGTGTTTTTGACAGCTGACTCTGTTGCACGTGTTTTACTCGAAATTTCCGTCAATAATGGTTTACTATTTCACGAGTGAAGGTAATTTCCGCTTTTCTAAAACGTTGTCTTTACTTTTAATAAATAAAGAATCACATATTATCTCAAGCTATTAATGATATTTTGTTATCACTGAGAGACCGGACTAATAATCACATAATCTTGAATTGCAGTTGTGCAACCATCCATCACATTGTTTATGGGGATTGACAAACACGAAAGTAAGTAAAAAATCCATTATTCGTAATTAAAAACTCGCGCTAAATCTAATATGTGATTTATTTGAATTCTACTTGTAGATGAGGATCTTATTAAGTGGGGCTGGCCAGAAGATGTATGGTTTCATGTCGATAAGTATTCGTCTGCCCATGTGTATCTTCGACTTCGACATGTGATTTGATTATCATTTAGAGATCTTGCTTGTTTTGACATTCAAAAAATGATACAAAATTAGTTTTTTTTTTTTAAATTATAGGGTCAGACGATAGACGATATTCCCAGTACTGTATTAGAAGATGCCGCACAATTGGTAAAAGCAAACAGCATTGAAGGGAACAAAATGAATGACATTGATGTCGTATACACAATGTGGTCAAATTTGAAAAAGACGCAAGGTATGGAGGTCGGTCAGGTTGGCTTTCACAAGGACAAAGATGTTCGTAAGATTCATGTTGCTAAGCGAGTGAATGCTATCGTGAATCGCCTTAATAAGACGAAACGTTCAGAGCAAGTAAACTTCTGTGCTGAGAGAGAACAAAGAGATAGAAACGAACGAGAAGACAAGAAGAAACTCTTGAGGGAACAAAAAGAGAAAGAAAAGGCAGAGGAAAAGCGACGTCAGGAAGAAGCAGAGATAAGGTAAATAGTTTTATGACTGCTGTAGTATAAATATCAGTTATGGAATATAAAGATGTAATTAAAAAAATTATTACTTTTTAGGAGTTACAATTCCCTGTTTAATACATCCAACATGACTTCAAACACGGAAACCAGTGGATATGATTCGGATGATTTTATGTGATGAAGCTATAATATTCGTATTTGTGTGTCTTCTCTACCATCTCCAGTAAGATATGCAAAGGGAAAAAGTTCCAGAATGAAAAGTGTAAAATATCTCAAATACGATTATTTATTTTATTTATAGCGGTATTCTTTTGCAAATGTATTTGCAAAATTGTAGACATTTCTGTATCAATGTACACTACGCTTGTCTGTATAATAGAAGACTGCTTTGTCATTCATAAATTTCTAAAGAAGTGCTGTGTAACTATATTTATCTTGCCAATGATAAACCAGATTGTTATAAGAGTTCTTGCCTACCTACTTATAAGAACTTGCAAGTACTCACAATCAGATATGTCATCTCTTGACACACAATAAGATAACTAAGTTTCAGATATAAGTTATAAAAATTATAGTACAGATAGAAATTCTATAAAATTGTGAATAGTATAGGGAAGGGTGTAGCAGTAGGCTCAGTACAAATTCTAGTTTTATAATAGGGTAACATTGACAGCCCCAAAAGCGTTGATTATCCACGTTGGATAATCTTTATTGGGATAAACTGTCAACATATAGTCCTGTATGAATTTAGGGAATCTTTGCTCTTTTATACTGTGTCTGATGTCTCGCATGAGTCTCATTTGGAATGCAATATTGTGAACGGTTAATAGATGACACGATACCGTCTCCACAGTTGCGATTTGATGCAGATAAGCACGTGTGTAAGTCTTGCAAGTACTACACTTGCACGACTCGTCTATCGGTCTCGAGTCTTTCTTATATTGTGCCTGCCTCAGATTGAGCTGTCCCGTTTTTACCAGCGCGCAACCAAATCTCTGAAAAAATAGTAGTTTAACGTTTTAAAATTTCCATATTTCGCGCATTTAAATATGTAACCAGGTAGTAATTAATGTCTAAAACATATCATAAAGACATCTTTAAGATATCTGGCATCTTAAAGACATTTTTATGATGTCTTTTATTTAGACATTAATGCTACCTTGGTATTTATGAAGTACTTACAGCGGTTCTCGTCGGGAATACGCAATCATACATATCGATACCTAATGCACTGCATACAATTAGATCCACTGCAAATCCAACACCCATGAGATACCGCGGTTTATTCTTCGGAAGGATATTCGTTGATAGGTGGACCATTCTCCAAAAATCATCCTTGCTCTCACCACCACTGAAATCATAATAAAAATCCCTATTGTTATATAAGATTTCAATAATTATGTATTATATAAAATCCTTATTTATTAGCTATGTGTGTCGATAAATAATCTAGCATCTACCTCAAACCTCCTACAGCATACCCGTTCACCTCTCGCTTAATCAACTGGCGTGCACATTCAGATCGTAATTCAGGATCGAGACCACCCTGTACAATTGGAAATATACTTTGCTCATCTGGTCTTTCATGTGCTGACAAACAACGGTCCAGCCAACGTATCGTTCTATGTGATTTATTACATTAAAATTAAATAATACTTGTTCAAATTAGGTAATGCTTAGATAACATTATTTAGAAAATATGTGTAATATTATAAAAAATAATTATATACCTATGCATTGCTTCCTCCACTCTTTGTCCGGTTAAAGTACTTTTAACGACATCATCGAGCTGCATGATTATGTCAGCTCCAATTGCATTTTGAATTTGAATGGAATGTTCGGGTGTCAACATGCATTCAGATTCTGTACGAAACGTTATTATAAGCCAGTTTAACTATATGTAAATGTGTAGTCAAAAATATATCTGACTATATGTAGTACCATTGTATGGTGATTTAAACTTGACACCTTCTTCTGTTATCTCAGCTAGCTCTAATAATGAAACCATTTGGAAACCACCCGAGTCCGTTAACAAAGCCCTTTTCCAATTCATAAATTTGTGTAAACCTCCAGCTTTACGCAGAATATCTGCGCCCTGTCAACGTAGAAAATACATCTTAACGCGATTGAAATTACTTGCATAATTTTACTAACATAAATGTAAAACTGGACGAGACTGTTTTATTTATTAGGTGTGTAAATTAATTCGGTGCCTTTACATTTGATGCCATTCGATGCTTTATAACTCTGTTTTAAGATTAAATATTTTCCCATCTTTTTGCGATTCGTAAGTGTGGATCTCTACATTTTCAAAGCACCATATGTCTTGGCGAAGTGTGGGCAACAAAACAATACTCTCATCCCAGATTAGGGGAGACCGGGGTTGTCTACAATTTACGCTTTTTTAAAGTTTACTAAAGAAGTAATAAAGATATTTGGCTAAACATTTTGATGATGTAACCTTTCAAGCTTTTTCAGAAAAAAAGAAAAGTAATTAGAATCGTTCATCTTTTAACATTTTAAAGAGATGAATTTAAGTGGGCAAGTCGAGCGTAGATTGCCGTATGCGGGGCTATCTGGCCACATAATGAAAAACATATTATTTATATTAATTTTTATACTTATTTATTATAATATTATTTATTATTAATATATAATATTGAAAATACTGCCTAGTCGAAAGAGTCGGAGCAGTAATAAGCGTTTTGTGTAAACTTTCTGATAAGATCCCTGCGTGGAGCTGACTTTTCTTTATAGCCGATGGCATCAAACTGATTTTCAGTCCGTTGCAAAATCAATGTGATGAGTTTCTTTTGTCCCCTCAATTCTTTAATCCTTTTTTTCGCATTTGAGGCCTTTACTTTCTCCTCAGCAGCGTTTAAAATAGAAATACTAAATAAATTTAAGACGTACTTGTATATTTACTTGACGTATATTTTTAAAATAAAAATTTGGTGATGATTCTTGAATCGTAGGTCACATTTTTACAATATAATAGCGAGTGAGTCAGAACATTTATATCGAATTTTAACGCCGTTTTTGCGAAAAGATTCTCGCTCGATTTTTATTCTTTTAATCGCTCTACGTATAATTTTATTAGGTATGCCTATAATTTTATCCGTCTTTCTTTTGTAGTTATTACGCACTATTATCTGTAAAAAAAAAAATAAAATTTGTCATTGAAGTGTCTGTGAAAAGCATCGCAAGAGAACAAAAGCTTCTGAATCTGAATCTCTTACGTAGGAACTTTTTTCAATTATTTGTTGGAATAGTATATACCTATCTCTTAACACCTGAGATAACAGTACTGTGGGTATATAGCCCTCACAGACAGATAGCCCCTATTCATCAGATCTAGACAGATCTATCGGATTATCTCCTGTTCCAGTCATTCCAACATCATCTAGCCGATGTACCTTTCAAGACAGTGGAAGAGATTCGAAAGTCTTGCGGTGGGGGTTTTGAACTGATAATGTCATTAAGACTTTATCGGTTCAAAACCGCCAAGGTGTTCATCAGCTGCCCGATACATAGGTCAAAGTCATAGAAATGTAATTTATATTTGATTTTTTTGAAAAAGACACCGAATTCATTTACATAAAATAATAAATTAATTGAAATTTTTTACAATAACAATAATAATAATATATATAATCTATATATATATATATATATATATATATATATATATATATAATAATAATAATATAATGTATATATATAATCTCTTACAGGTCTGTTTCCAAGATGGTAGGTATTGCCAAGAATTATCTGGCAATCCAATTGCTCCAGTTGCTGTGGCAACAATCCTTTTAGTGTTCCCTGAAAATTGTGCAATGACAAATTCATTGTGCAATTTTATACAGATCTTATATTTATATATTATATAGGTTGATTCATGGAATCATTAAGATTTTTTCATTGAATCTCTATTGAAAAATTTTATAAGAAAATATTCAAGCATGAAATTATAACATCAATTTTTTAAAAAGTGAAAGTTCTTTTATAAATTAAGCTCCAAATATACAAGTGACATTTGATTAATATACAATTTACTATTAATTTAAGGAATCGTAGACTTTAACAGAATTTTGATTTCAGATATATTACCAAGCACTTAATATTAAAAATTAATATTGAAGGAGTTACATCCTCGCAAGAATTTTCGTCTTTGAATATAAAGAGCGTCTTTCACACGGCAGCCACTGTTACGTAACGTAATATTGTAATCAAATAAAGGGAGGCATTTGACCACTTAGAAGACTTTATTTGGCACAGAGCAAGCGACAAGTCGAAGGTGTGATCGCTTCGAGAGACGACTATAAAGAATTAACTCTAGCTCAAAAGGAATCCACAGATCCTTTTTTAAAGGAATAGATTGAATTTTCGTTAATTATAAATAACACTTACACAACGCGTCCTAATATCGGAAGTATAGTAGCAATTGGAGCGGCTTATTAAAAGAATAAGTAAAATTGAAAGTTTGGCATACAGCAGAGATCTGTGATAGGACTAATCGTTTATAGTTGTACGTGATTAGGAGATACAGAAAAAGAATTTTAGATTAAAAATAAGTGAATGAGTATAGTGAGTCACGGGGTAAGAATCAAGACAGATAAGTCTATAAGATAAATAGCGGGACTTAGGTTCATTAGGGTTTAGTTTTCAGGTATGTATTTGTCAGGAAACATTATCTTGTAAGAATTTTAGAAATAGAATTCGTAAATACGTGAGATATTGAGTTGCGGCACGTAACATCACTACCCGCTTTGCGTGCAGCTTGAGCAAGAAAAGAAGAAATTATATGAACCTGTGTTCCCACCGGCATAAATACCGGCGTATCCACGTGATGATGAACAAGCGTCATCCTGCCGGTCCTGGCTTTCGTGGTTTCGCACTCGGCGAGCACCTCAAAAACCAACGGAGTTTTCCGACGCGCCATTTCCACCGGCGACCTACCGAGTCCCACGTTCACCGTCGTAGAGTACGACTTGTATAAAAATCTGGACATGGAGAGAAAAAGAGCTAATAATAAACATCATGACTTATTCCTGGATGCCCGAAATGAGAGGTTATGTCACGATTTCGCTCTCGCCACGTGCCTTCGTCCCGGTCGCACGTCTGAAATACATGCGTCGTGTTCTGTTCTGCGGTCTTATTGGACACCCTGTATATTAACGTGCGTATGTAAATAGAGCTGCCGACCGCCGATCGCGTTGCACGTCCGAGGATCCGAGCTGCGAAAAGCAGAGAAGAGGTAGAGGCATACAGTTGTGATTATTCCGCAATACGCTCCGCAGATGTTCGCGCTATGACGACCACGCGTGGTGTCGATGCACGGAACGTCGCCTCGAGGAGAGATTCGCCTCGCGGCAGCGCTCGACGGTAACGGTTAGCCGGCAGACATGAAGACCGAGGTGTCCTGGAAGCGGCGGTTCCTGCGAAAGAGGCTCCAGTACATGCTGGTGTGCGTCTTCGTAGTTGCCGTGATATTCGTGATCCATCAGCTGTTCTACTTCAAGGAGCTAAATCAGGCTACCGTGGGCAAGTTGATCGCCGGCTCGGTGCAGGACATTCACCGCGTGGTCGTCGGCAAACGGGCTGACAAGTGGAATCAACCGTACCACTCGAAGCTCATACGCGACAAAAACGGTCGAACGGTGTCGTTGCGTGGCACCCGGGATCAGGACGTCGCTAAGTACCTTCCCAATGTCAACGGGAAATTTGTGTGCTTTGCTTCGAAAAAGGAGATTGATTTTGTGAAGGTCAACGATGATTATTGCGACTGTCCAATGGACGGTAGCGATGAACCAGGTACCAACGCCTGCAGCAACGGTTTCTTCAATTGTGAAAAGAGTTTAAGAAAGTCAGCAGGTATTGTAATCGAATCTCATTGCAATAATGTATGAAATAATCTATGAAACTTGTATAAATTTACAGCAAGAATACCATCGTACAAAGTTAATGATGGACATTGTGATTGCTGTGATGGTTCTGATGAATGGGCTGAAGCTGCAGTGTTATATAAGCTCAGCAGTAAGTTTAGTTTATGTAATTTAATAAAGAAAGTACTAATAGTACTTATGGAAGGGTTAAAGCCATAGTGGTGTAAGTCACTTTTTTTAACCTAAGCGAGTTAAGTTCATAGATGCAGTCTACACATGCAGATATGTTGAAAAAAGAAGAAAAAAAAGTGGTCAAAAAAATTGACTTACACCACTATGGCTTTAACCCCTCCATATATACATATACATATACGTTCCCCAGCTAGACTTTGAGATCTTACAGGAAATTTCATTCTGAACAAAAAATTTCCACAAACATGGGTCGGAAAATGCTAAATGCTTCTTTAAAAAGTTAGCGTCTAAAAACCTCTAAAATCACGTTTTCTTTTAATACATTTTACAGATATCTAGGAAAGCCTTTTTTAATAAAAAGTATCGAAACAAAAGTTGTAGAGAATTAAATTATCTTTCAAATGAGACCAAAATATGTTTATTACGTTTCACAGGTCTTGAGATAACTAGTTATTACATTTTCCATTTTCTTTTCACCTTCCGTTTTTCTTTTCATCCTCCTAGATTTAGGATTTGTTTAAACAATGTAGAAAAGTAAAATTTTTTAGCAGAATAACTAATAAGATATATAAAAATTAGCTAAGGTCATAATAGCATAAATAAAGAGTACTCAAAAGCTTTACTGTCAATAGCCGAAAAAACAATTTTTTTGTGCATTTAAAATTGGTTATCTCAAGACCTATGAAACGTAAAAAAAATATTTTGGTCTCATTTGAAAGATAATTTAATTCTCTATAACTTTTGTATCGATTCTTTTTGTTAAAAAAAGCATAGTTTCCTAAATATTTGCAAAAAATGTATTTAAAAACCTGATTTTAGAAGTTTTTAAACGCTATCTTTTTTCGACCCATTTACAGGGATTTTTTTGTTCACAATCAGAATTAAGGCTCCTGGGTACTCGCCGCGGCCATGTGATATCGTGACGTTAGAGTCATCTTCTGTAAATAATTTAAAATTTAAGAAATTATTAATATTTAAAAATTATTTAAAATGGAAATATTGAAAAATTGTATAATTACTTAAATAATGTAAGGAATTAAGCAATTGTTTTTAACCGACTTTAAAAAGAAGGAAGGTTCTCAATTCGGCGAGTATGTATGTATGTCCACGATTTTCTCTGAAACTACTGGATGGATTTGGATGCGGTTTTCACTGTCCCATAGAGCAATCCTCCAAAAAGGTTTTAGTACATAAAATATCGTGTTATATATATAGAACAGCAGGGTACGGAGCAGTAAGGAAATATGCGATAATAATTACAAGCGACTAATGAATTATTATTTTTTAATCGACTTTCTTATTTATATTAATTGAATAAAGCACTAAAAAAAATATGAAATAAATGAAAAAATTTTGGAAAAATTTTATTTTATACTTTAAAAAAATTTTTTTACTTATTTCATATTTTTTTTGTGCTTTATTCAATTAATATGAATAGTAAAGTCGATTAAAAAATAAAAAATAATTCATTGGTCGCTTGTAATTATTATCGCATATTTCCTTACTGCTCCGAACCCTGATGTTCTATATATGTATATATATACATATATATATATATATATATATATATATATATATATATATATATATATATATATAACACAATATTTTATGTACTAAAACCTTTCTGGAGGATTGCTCTATGGGACAGTGAAAACCGCATCCAAATCCATCTAGTAGTTTCAGAGAAAATCGGGGACATACTCGCCGAATTGAGAACCTTCCTTCTTTTTGAAGTCGGTTAAAAACAATTGCTTAATTCCTTACATTATTTAAGTAATTATACAATTTTTCAATATTTCCATTTTAAATAATTTTTAAATATTAATAATTTCTTAAATTTTAAATTATTTACAGAAGATGATTCGATTCCGTTATGAGAAGAATGAAACAGACAGTGATATTACTGAAGAATCAGATGATGAATCTGAAAATATAAACCTTTACTCGGATGAAAGTTCAGATATATTTTCATATGAAGATAATGATTGATGAGATTACTAGAAATACAGATGATGAATCCAATTAAATTTAATTATAACTGTAATATACAATAAACATGCGATTTCAAATATTATTTGTAACGATAAAGTTAAAAATAATGTCTCTAATGATAAATATAGATAATTCGCTTATATATTTGATTCTCTCGGGTAATAGTTTTTTGAGTCTGGCAAAGCCTTTGTCCCGCAAAGCGGCTGCCAGACAACTTTTTTTCATTTTTAAACTGTAATTGACCACCACGTCAAATTTCAGGTTTAATAAAATGATTCCCGAGGGTCACTTTTCGTTACATGTTTAGAGGGTCGCCAGATTCATGTCGTCCCGGCTGACAGCTGCCAGACTCTGCTAATATTGTTTTTTATTAACTAAACATTGTACATAAAAAGTCTCAGCTCTTTAATAATCATTCCGATGTGTTCATTTTTATGACAAGATCGACGGCATCCCGACGCCCGCCGTTCCGGAAGGCCGCAGCCAGACTCTGCATTTCGTCATTTTCAACATCAAAATAAGAGAAAAAATGGCTTTCCAAGTTTAATAAAATTATATCCAATTTTGGCCTCTACCTCCCGGGCTATTACATGACCGCGGCGAGAGCCCAGTAGTGCGATTCTGTAACTCGTTATGCTGTCGTTGTGTGCTCATAACGACAGTTAGCCAAAGCATATAACATATGGCGTAGCGATATACGACAGTCGTAGTCCTCGACCTGACAAATCAGGATACGTCAAAGCTTGTGCGTTACTTACGTCCACGACTATGACTCATATGTGCTTTGACTCTTACGCAGGTACACTATATGATAAAAAAGCTACGCAACTGTCGTTATGAGCACATAACAACGCATAACGAGTTACAGAATCGCACTAGTGGAGCCTTAAATTTCCTAAGATCACAAAGTCTGGCTGGAACGTTTGGGGCCATCCTGTATATGTAAATGTAAAGTATTTTAGTATTATATTTGCTAACTTAGATTTGTTACTTATTATTCGTATTTATTACAGAGTTAGGAGTAACTTTTCATGGACCTAAATGCGCAAACAAATGTTAGTGAAGAAAGTGAGCTATAATTCACATCGAAAAAAAAACGCTTGTTGTACGAATTTGTACATCGTGACACACAAGAATGACAACAACCAAATATAAATGCTAGATAAATGCTTAGAGAATATTCTTATTATTTTAGATTTTCATGAAAGTGCATTCATCTATATGTTATGGTCAAAGCCCAAAACACGGGCAATCATAGGATTAACTATAAATCAATTCTGCCGAACGACCAAGCGTCTTGTTAAAAGTCTGTGGTAATTTGCTGATATGGATGTATAAAACGAGTGTGTATGAAAAGACAGTACACAAATAGGCGGGAGAGCCCTCCTTCGCATAAAAAATTAATTTAACTCCAAGCCTATTCCTAAAAACTGCTTTAACCAAGATGCTTGGTTGTTCCGCAGGATTGACCAGTCAATCCTAAGAATGCCGCGTTTCGAGCTTTGACCATAACATTTACATACAGTCAAGATATTCAATTAAAAAAATATTTTTTTATTAGTTTTAATTAATATTAAAACTACATTATAACTACTACAAGAAAACAATTATTTTTTTTTTCATTTAAATAAACATTTATTAATATCTAGAAATAGAGAGAAATATCAGATTTAAGAAAGTATATTTGAGTAAGTAAATAGATAATACAAGTTTTCTCTTTAAACTAGCATAGCGCAATACATTTATTTATGAAAGATAGAATAATGTAATAAGAACTGTACGCAAAGATGATCTTTCTTTACAGAGATATTCCTCTATTGTAATATTACTTGTACTAGTTAACTTTATATTATTTTTCTATATATGTATATTTATTATCACATACGTAATCTTTTCCATTTTCTGCTTTATAATTATGAAAATAGATATTATTTCATAATTAAAAATAGAAGGAAAAATATGAAACGAGATTTGTATAAAAAGAAAAAGCGAGAATCATAACTTTATCATATTTCCTTAGAGATTATTAAATAAAATAAACAATTATAGTATTTAGTGTTAACTAGTAATTGTTCATAAAGATATTATACATATCACAAAGAAAAATAATTTCATAAAAAAATTGTACAATGTAATAATATTGTATATAAATATTATATGATTTACATTTAACAAATTTTTATTATTTATGACTAGAATAAGAGTATTTAGAGTAAACAGTAATCAATATATACATTATGAAAATATTCCGTAGAATAGATTCTTCTTATAATCAATATATATGAAAAGTATAAATTATGAAATAGTTTGCAACACCGAAATATCAATTATATCGTCAACAAGATCATTTCCATACGACTTTACTTTGATTCTGAAGTGAAGAAGTTGCAATCTATTAATTTTACGATTCATACACAAATGCTCAATTATGCAGCGAATTTTCAGGAAACTGAGTACGATGGTTTTACTGCACATTACTTTTGATATCTGTAAGAACATTGAAATGCGACGAGAGATTTCGCGCTTTGTCACCAAAGTGTAAAATTCGTTGTACAGATACTCCCATCTTTTGTAAGGTATCATTGAAGATGTTTTCTTCCATCTGAATCCATGGCCGGTCTTTGTCTCGCATTTGATACGGCGTAACATGTATATGAGCGTTTATTCCTGAAGAAGATATTTGACATCATGTTACATCGAAATAATATATTGGAAGATTATTACTTTGAGATATTTGTTTAGGTCTCACTTAATTTAACAAACGAACGAAGTACATCTTGATCTGTAATCCATGTATTTCTGGGACCATTGTGTCCGCCATCTAGCCACCACATATCTTTAATGAGTTTGATAAAGTTATTTATATTAGAATCGTCACTCGAATTATCATCATAATAATGAAACTCATAAAGAAACTGATTCAAAACCGCACATCCCTTACTGAAGCCCATTAGACTTAAATTTGTAGTTTCGATATTACGGCTATCGATATCCTACAAAATGTTGAAATATGTTCAGTACCTCGATGTTATATCTACTCAATATGTATATACATATAACACATTATATCTTTTAAGAATATTGTCAAGGTATCAGTTATATAAATACAGTTGCATATTAAAGTTGTAGACAGCTATATTACATTGATTTATAAAAAATTTTTTTTATAAATTATGGTTTGTGCCGCCGATGCATACCTCTCCCATTTCTAATGTTTTAACGTGTTCCAGGCAGCAAAGAAGGAGATCCCTTAAATGTTGTATAGCTTTGTGCATTGGGCAAAATGTAGGTGTGCCGTATTTATCTCCCGGTATGAAATTATCGAAACAACTGAATACTGCGTTTCTTGTTATTGTCATTCTGAAACAAAAACGAGATTGTTGCGTAAGTAACTTGATATGAACTGGACAGTTAAAAGAATTATATAAATCCTTTTGATCGTTATTATATCTAATTATCATGGAGTCACAAATGTCAAAATAGAAACATTAAAATATTTCAGTTTCTATGCGTAACGTTATGGTAATTTACCTGGATGGACGAACAACAAATATGTGACTTCTAGGAAACTGTTCAGAAAGTATAGTTGCTGTGTTCTCTAAATTCCATTTCACATATTTCTTGCTATCTGAATGCTTTTCCATGTTTTCTTGAATGTCCTGCGATAATTTTTATCCAATAATAATCCAATAATAATAGCCGTAACCGTTAATATAAATATATCGTGTCGTTATATTCATTTAAATACACATATAATGCAAGCAAACAATTTTAAGAATAAGTTATACAGTTAATGATCTATTCTAAAATATAATAAAATGCCTCGTATACTCCATATAATTATTTTTAATACAACACAATAAATAATTTACTAATTTGAAATATAACAGGAAGTTTTTATAATTTTCAAAGAATCGTCACATAATTTTTTAAAGAAGAAAACTCAAGTGTTTTGAAGTGTCTTCAGGTGGCAAGATAACGGAACGAGGAATGAGAGAGTAGACTACAATTATTTATTCGTCGATCGACTTTGAACATACTTGGACATCACCGCCAAAGAATATAAGAAGATCGCGCGAAATCGGCTGCAATTTCGACCGCGTGTAAATCACATCGTTGCATCGACCTGGAACGCCCGGTATGTTTCTCCATATCCAAGTTTTCGAGCTCATCGGCTGCTATCTGCAAGAAAAGACCAGAAAGGAGTTGATGTCTTTGCGAAGATGGAACATCGCGCTTATCGGTCTGGCAATCGGAGCAAATTGCGGATTGCGAAAGCGTCGTGAGTCGATCACACGAACAATTGCGCAAATTTACATACAAACCGAACCGGTAACTACGTAGCTGCGAAGTCTATTTGTTTTGGTTCCTGCACTTTAGTACTTAACTGCTTTGCTCTGATTGGTTAATTCACAACTGTTAACCGGTAAAGCTGTGTCCACGATGCTAGAACTGCGTCCGAGTTTCGGTTTAAGCCAATCAACTTGCAGCTCTTACAGAAAAGCAGCAGTTTCATTGGCTTAAGGACGTTCTCCGGTGGCAGTTGTGCTCAACTCAGAGTTACTGAGTTGAGCACAACTGCCACTTTATGGCATAAAGTGTATGGCATCATTTATGATTGTTACAATGAATAAAGATATATTTGCATAGAAATACTAGAAACTTGAATTAAAATAAATTTTTGTTCCGTTTCCATTTCTCCAATACCAATCATAAATAAATTATGTCCGATAGTGTTCTTTAAACGACTATTTCTCAAAAATAAATACCGCTTGCTATATCAAACTTTAATGTCACACGTTACTAATAATATGAGGCATCTTAAGGCTGATCTATAGAAGCCGTAACCGTTGATTTAAGCCGTAATCTTTAAGAAATTGACCAATCACAGTCGAATGTGAGAAGAATAATCGACTGTGATTGGTCAATTTCTTAAAGATTACGGCTTAAATCAACGGTTACGGCCTCTATAAATCAGCCTTTATACTATTTTTTCAAAGAAATTCTAAGAAAACTGTACTTATTATTCATTAAAATGTCCGTGTCGAGAGAGCTCAAAAGTCAAAATGACGTCAATTTGACATTATATTGATCAAAAAATGACATAAATTTCGTCATTTTTTGTCAATATGACGTCAAATTGACATAATTTTGACTTTTCTGTTCTCCTTGGGAGGGATCCCGTGTTAAAAATCGGAACTTTGAAGCTGAATATCTCAAATTTTAGTACCGCAAGGGGCATTGAAATTTCGCCTACGTATAAAACGCGTTTAATTAAACATATCCTGAAAGTTTAAGAAAATTTCTAAGAAAACGATTTTGCCGGTGAACGTCCTTAAACCGAAACTCGGACGCAGTTCTAGCATCGTGGACACAAGGCTTGAGGGTGCCTCCCCATGCAGGACGGAATTTCGGAAAACGGAATCTCGGAATCATTCTGATTGGTTAGCCCCATGGGGAGGCACCCTAACTCCAACCCCAACCTCAACCCCAACCCCAACCGCAAATAAGCCCGCAATCAGATCGAAGTTTGGTAGGTTTCTGACGATCGTGTGAGCTTTCCAACAAATGACACAAGTCGACACAAACGTTCTTTTTTGGCAATGAGTAACAAAGACAGAACGACACTTATGTCCATGCTTATGTCGATTTGTGTTGCTTGTTCTTGTTGGAAAACGCACTGTGAATTTGAAATAGTGTGAAATGTGAAAACAAGAGGTCTGTTTTTTTTTAACTAGACTTGTACATACATACATACTTTCCTCTTTTTCTCTCCATGTTAGAAAAGCTTAAGAAGTTTAGTTGAAAAGGACAGACCTTAGATTTCGACTAATCTAACTTCAATAGTCTAAAATCGGGACATAAGATGTCTTAAAGACGTCATTCTCTTCAGACATCATTATATAGGCTGGTATTCATAGGCTGGTATTCACAGGCCGGTATTCATAATCAGATCTTATTTCAAGACCGTCTTAAGTAATATCTTAAGATGCTAATACGGCTCTGTGATTGGTTAATGACATCTTAAGATTGTACTTAAGATGGTCTTAAATATAAGAACCGACTATGAATACCGGCCACAGTCTTCAAGACCGTCTTAAGTAATGTCTTAAGACGCTAATACGGCTCTGTGATTGGTTCATGACATCTTAAGATTGAACTTAAGACGGTCTTAAATAACTAAGGCTGGTATTCATAGGCCGGTATTCATAGTCGGTTCTTATTTCAAGATCGTCTTAAGTAATGTCTTAAGATGCTAATACGGCTCTGTGATTGGCTTATAACATCTTAAGATTGTACTTAAGACGGTCTTAAATATAAGATCTGACTATTCATAGTCTTCAAGACCATCTTAAGTAATGTCTTAAGACGCTAATATGGCTCTGTGGTCCGTATTCATAGTCGGATCTTATATTTAAGATCGTCTTAAGTCTGGTCAAAGGCCGTCTTAAGACTCCGTTCAGCCAATGAAATGACCGTATTAGCAACTTAAGACATTACTTAAGACAGCCTTGAAATAAGATCCGACTATGAATACGGGCCTGTGATTGGTTCATGACATCTTAAGATTGAACTTAAGACGGTCTTAAGGCCTTGGCACATAGAAAAACTTAAGCAGTAAAACTCAAGCCGTAAGCAAATCAGCCAATCACAGTCAAGAACTTAAGGCACGGCCCTAAGCGGTAGCGAATCCATACTGTTGGTTTCTTACTGCTTAAGTTTTACTGCTTAAGTTTGTCTATGTGCCAAGGCCCTTAAGGGGCTCCTATAGTGGCAGTACACTTTATGCACTAAGTGTACACTTTAACTCTTATTTTATTTATTATAAATTTTTAAGGGCAAAAATGCAAAATCGGGCTGTTTAGGGAACTACAGATGAGCTTACTGATTAAAAATATCCTAAATTGAATAAGATTCATTCGATATTTTGGCTAAATTCTTAAAAATCCGAAAAAAATTACGAATTTTAAGAATTTAGCCAAAATATCGAATGAATCTTATTCAATTTAGGATATTTTTAATCAGTAAGCTCATCTGTAGTTCCCTAAACAGCCCGATTTTGCATTTTTGCCCTTAAAAATTTATAATAAATAAAATACGAGTTAAAGTGTACACTTAGTGCATAAAGTGCACTGCCACTATAGGATCCCCTTAAATAACTGAATACCGGCCATAGGCTTAAGACTGTACTTAAGGGCTCAGTCACAATGAGAAAAATAAGGAATAAGATAAAGGAATAAGGAATAAGGCATGTTGCATCTCACTTTAATGTACGTGTACTGAAGTGAGATGCGACATTCCCTTATTCCTTGTTCCTTTATCTTATTCCTTATTTTTCTCATTGTGACTGAGCCCTAAGACGATCTTGGATATAAGGGCGGTATTCATAGTCAGTTCTCTTGCTAATACCTCGCGTAAACGGCGAATTGATTAAGTGCAAGAGTGCAAGGAGATGCAGCACAATCTGCAATGGAATTATACCGAACGTGATCATGGCTAAATTTCTTCGAGAATCGAGTATAGTACCACTATATTACTTGTCGAATCCGTTTTCAACAATTTGAACTGATAACCTCTAAATCATATTACGGACGGCGGAACACTATAACTTCGCGAATGCGTAACGGCTCTTCAAAAGTATGCAGAATACTACGCGCGCGTAACGGCTCTAAAGTATCGCAGGAATGACGCAAGCGTAAACGGTAGAAAATTATGTATCGCGTAAACGCATAGCCTCGCCGCGTAAACGTAGTATATGACGGTCTTGAAATAAGATCTGAATTAATGAATACCGGGTCTTAATTTGTCTCGAATTTTGGACATGCGTGTTGTATGGGTCGTTCGTGTCAATTCGTCATGGGTTGCGACTGTTGCGATCCTAGCGGCTTCGAACAGAACCTTCCAAGTCGTGTATTAATGCGATTCAAACATCGGGTGCGTATGCGAGTTGTAAGATCAGTAAAATGAATTTTTTAATAAACCTCAGTAACTTAATTGATTATGTTGGAGGTGGTTTGAGAGCGTATGTTGAAGGGGAGAACGTACTGAAGGCAAACCACCTTATATATGTTGGAATAATTTTCAAAAAGTAGAGGAAATAAAATAATGTCCTTGTGCTTAAAAGCTCGGATTTGTTTGGTCCACCACACGAAATTAATTTAGTTATTGATATAGCTAATAGAATAAATATATCTTGATATGTTCCTGCAAAGCAGGCCCAGTCTGGTAACTGTAAACATAGTGTTGCCTTACTTAATGCATTTAACTAGGTAAGTAACATTAACAATTTTATTTTCATATATTGTGATGCATAGACTAATTTATTTTCACAATATTTTGTGGAGCATCCTGATGTGAACACCCATGGCAAAATTTCTTTATTGGTGTAACTTCATACATCAATTTTGCATTTTCTTTTAATTTTTCCCCATTTTGTTTTACGTCTTACAGCTTGATTCTTCGATATCTTCGATAGCAGTTCTTAGAATGTGAAATAATTAGTCTATGAGCACATATATGAAAATAAAATTGTTAATGTACTTCCTAGTTAAAATGCTTAATAAGGCAACACTAGTTACTTAAGGCCTGCTTGCAGGAACATATGCAAAGATATATTTATTCTATTAGCTATATCATAACTAAATTAATTTCGTGTGGTTGGACCAAACAAATCCGAGCTTTTTAAGCACAAGGACATTATTTTTATTCCTCTACTTTTTGAAAATTATTCCAACATATATTGCCTTACGTTCTCCCCTTCAACATACGCCTCAACTACCTCAACATAATCAATTAAGTTACTGAGGATTTATAAATAAATCATTTTACGGTCTTGAAATAAGATCTGATTATGAATACCGGCCTTATATGTCTCGATATTTTGGACATGCGTGTTGTCTGCTGGGTCGCTTCGTGTCAATTGGTCGAATTCTGTTCTCCAATTCGCAATCTCGTTGCGTAATGATCTGACGTGAATTCGATATGGCGCACTACTCGAAAGTCGAAAATACAAATACTTCAACTTCAGCTCGTTATTCAGCTCGATAGGATTTCAAGATATGGATCATGACGCCCGCGCGATAAATATCAGGCACGATCTTGGCGCGATTTCCGAGACGACCATGTTTCGTGTCTTTCGCGATGCTTAATTTGAAAGTAAAATCAGGCTTTACTCGAGGCCTCGCAGATCGCCGGTGCGCGCAATTGCGAAATGCTACCTTCGACGGCGGTAAGTGACAACGAGATAAGTGAGCGCCTGAGCGGCACTCCGCTATCGCGTCGTTAATGAACAACGTACGACGTAGTGATGAGACACGAGGTCGGTCACGTAATTTCTCGCAACGCACGAGGCATGCCGGCGAGTACGTATTCGAACGCAATAGCGTGCATTCCTTCGAGTCTCACGGTGGACGACGATCGTCTACGGAATACGGATCCGCGAGGACAAACGGAGCAGACAGATCCCGTCTTTGTCTCTTTCTCCGTCGCTCCTCCGACAATTCTTGCCGCGCAACGAGATAGAGTTCTCGCGACGCGAAGACCACATATGACGGAAGACGGAACACACGGAAAAATCACATACCAGCGTCTTAACCTTCTGTTACGTAAACTCATGCTGTCGGATTTCCCGCGACTTAACCTTGACGCCTACCCTTTTCAGCGATGGGACACGTCGCGTCAGATCGCATGATGCAACAGGAGCCGGCGGCCGGCCACGGGACAACGTGGAGTCCGCTCGACGCGTTTCAGGATGGCGCACATTGCGAGTACGCGGTGATCGTGCTGAATCGTCCCATATACTGGAGGCACGACGTGCTGCTTCAATTCTGGCGGAAAGGTATGCCGATTAAAGATACGCATATCTTGTGATCCTGTCGCTTGTTCTTGCGATTGCCAAAGAATTACAACCAAGTGCCACAACTTACATTGTTAATTTATGTATCTCTTTATGTAAGCAGCTCGAATCACCGTCACTGTGGATGGCGGAACGCAAAGGTGGCTGAAGTATCTGGAGGAACAGGGAATAGACGTATTGAACGACGAGCGATACGTACCGAATCTTATCACAGGGGATATGGACAGCTGTCCGCTGTCCCTGATCCAGAAGTTGAGAAGTATAGGATCTACTGTCATTGAGACGCCCGATCAGAATCACACAGATTATACCAAAGCTTTGTTGCAAGTTGCTCACTACGCCAGAACACGCAATATAAATGTAATTCTAGAAATTCTTGTTATTGTTCCTTCGAAATCAATGTTGTATGTAATGAAACGAATAATATTTTATTTTTGGCAGTTAGGTGAAATATACGTGCTTGCAGAAACGTCGGGCAGATTCGACCATATCATTGGCAACGTCAATACCTTGTACAAAAGTGAGAAGCTCGTGGGAAATATACGGGTAGAGTGTCTATTTGATAGATAGACTTGTGATTGCATCTCCATGTTACGTATTCTGATCGAGATCATTTTTACAGGTGCTACAAGTTGCAAGCAACTCTTTGACATGGATATTAAAACCTGGTTTGCACAGCATACATATACCACAGATCCTGGTAGAACAGAAGTCTTGGTGTGGTCTACTACCATTCGGTTGTTCCGTTAATTGTATATCAACAACTGGTTTGAAATGGAATTTAAGTATGTTTTATATCTCTCATTTATTTCATCTAGAAATGAATAAGTCGCATCAATATGTTGAACAATCTTTCTGATTTGCTTTTTTTATGCTTCAGATAACTCAACTATGCAATTCGGCGGTTTGATAAGTACCTCAAATACGTATGAAAATTCTGAAGTGACTGTAAATACAGATACATTGGTAATATGGACTATGGGTATAGAGTCTCTTAAGGATAATGCAAATGATGAAGCGTAATATTAGCCTGCCATTAGATAATAATGTGGATAGATGATGCAAATTATCAGACATAATTTTAGGGGTCAGGTGGGCTAAATGAGCTCTGTCTAAGGTATTTTTTATTTGAATAGGTAGTAAACTAGATCTGCATAAAACTGAAAACAATGGCTGCGTTCAACAGAGAAAGCTGCTTTGCAAAATTCGTGGATTTGATTGGTGTATACTCTTACAATTAGTTTCGGCCAAAATTAAAAGCATATATCAATCAGATTTCTCTATTGAACCAATTTTAAATTCAGTCTTGAATTTTTTGGCTATTGGCATTGGTACTATCGCAGGGTAAAACTATTATAATAATGTGTGATAACAATGAGGTAGTAGGTGTATGCAAAAATTTTAGTCTTTTTTTTCAGCGCTCTATTATCATTATTTAAATTTCAAATAAATTGTTGCCTTTCTGCGTTTTTAAAGAGTTGGTTATGAAGTTTGTAAATCATCATATGTCATGATTTAATGATAAACATAATCTGGTAAAACAATAGTGAACACGATGGGCGACGAAAACAGCATGTTGCTCTTTAAGGTATTCAGCAAATCATCTTTGATTTGGGCTGGAAAATTTACCCGAGTTGGCGCCTTCGGATTATCATCTATTCTGATCGATGCAGCATTCTTTAGCCGGACAGCGCTTTCAAAATGTGGCTGAAATACGAAAATAGATCGACGATTTTATTGCCTCCAAACCGATATCTTTTTCGCAAAGAAATCCGAAACTTGCCCAAAATATGACAGAAAGTTACAGAAAACGAAGGAAAATATTTTGATAACTGAATTGTATTACATATATTATGCACTTAAAGTGAAAAAAAGACTAAAACTTTTGCATACACCTAATAAATTATTTTTACTTACTGTGTGCATACAAGTCTTGTTCGAAAAATAGAGTTTCCTATTTTAGAATAAAAAAACTGGTTACCCAACCATAAATTATATGCAGGATTATAAGAGTGAGATGTTGTATTTATATCAGCTGTGAATTTCTCAATTTCTTTCGCAATTGTTTTACGTGTGATTCATACTAAATGTTATCAGATTAATTAGTCCTACTGCTTAGCGGTATCGGGTACCACGTTATCAGATATTAATTCTTAAATATAGGTGCAATATGTTAGGCATAATATTGCTGCGAGACTCAATGAAGTAAATCTTGCAGTAGCTATACCGTTATGTACTTATATACATTCCAATGGATGATATTAGTTGCAAAGAATATAAATATAGTTTATAACGCAGTTCCTATTTTGTTTACGTAGTCATATATGAAACCAAAGCCATGATATAGTTACATGACATTTTTAATACATATGTATAAATGTATATAGTTTTTTATCAATCTCCATTACAGTTTTCTACTGCGCAAACTTATATTCTTTCATTTAAAACTTTTAATTAGCTCCTTACAACTAAGGTGTGTATAAGGGATAAGAGTCGAAATCGAATTTGAGACCTGCCAACTATACATGTTTGAAACGAGAATTTTATCTATACATATAGATATCCGATTAAGAAGTGTTCGCTCTCATTTGTGCGTTGATTTTCGATCTTTAGTATATTCGCTGCTGATTTATTTTATAGTGAAATGCAATATTTGTCTACAGGTAACACAAAAGTCTAAGAAATATAAATACGTAAAAATATTTTTTTAGACATTTTAGATTTTTGTGTTGTTTGGATGACTATGAAATATTTCTTACGTCGCACACGATTTGCAGTACTTTAATGGATCTGTACATAGTTAGGACATGATGTAAGAAGTATAAAACTCGAATCTCGTTAAATCTCTCGAATGTTTCTAGGTAACACAACGAAATGTGTTTATCGCAAATATTTGGCACAGCGAGAGTGTCGAGTCGAAATAGTATCCTGGGCAGTACCTGCCGCTTTATAGCCGCCCGCATTCGTGAGCCATAATATTTGACTCGCATGTACTCGCATGTATAACAGCGGATCGCTACCGCCGCTATCGGGGCTAGAATCGGAGCCGTGTACTTCGTCGATCAGCTGTCACGAATGTTTACATTCGTCGGCCGAGTGCCGGTTTGTGGTGGGGTCGCGGCCACCGTCCAGTTCCTTTCGGCCCGTCGCGTCGCGCGGTTCACGTAATCCACGAGTGCTTTATTGTGCCTTATTGTCGCGCGGTATCGAGCAAATGCCAGCGCGTACCTTCCCGTGCTTTTCGGAATCGGGTAAGCTTTGCGACCCTCCTTGCGACGCGACTGGGAATCACTGCGGGTATATAGGAGGACACGTGGCAAAATATCTCTTGAAAATATTTGTTTAACGAGAGTATTATGCAGCGAGTAAAAATACTGTAAATTAGTATCCAAGTTAACATGCTGGTTAAAAGGGATAGATTTGTGGCTGGTTGATTTGACATCGATTATCACGACATCCTACGATAATAAGTTTATATTGGACTTTGTAACATTGTTATGCTGACTCGAATGTTTTTATTGTTATATCGTTTGATAATCTTGGCGCATTTGCACTGGTTATATATTTTGTATGCGTGTGGCCGTTCTTAAACGAGTTTGCTCTGAAGATTGTGAACGGGTGTAACGCACAATATCCCAATGTTTGAATAAAGAGATTATTATTGCAAATGGCTTTGGCAGTTGTCACCGAAAGTTAAAATCATTAATTGACGTAAGAAATTTTCGTGTGTTTCAAACAGAAAAAATTTCAAGTAAATCACAAAATTGAAAAGGAAATGTTACTATACATAAGACGAAACTTGGAGAAACTCAGATCTATTTTTATTGCTCGTCTTGTCTTTTAATGTTGACAGCCGTGACACATCTCCGGATGTTCTTGCATCTACTATCAAAATACGATGTTTTCTCTCTTTCTGAAGAGCTGTGTAGACGTTGCGAGAGATTCTTTTTACACTACGAATGTTTACGTTACGAATTTGTTTATAAATTTTTATGTAAAACGCACTTTCGTACATTTGATCGTATGTAAAATCTATTCATTGATTAAAACGATCCTACAGTAACAACAATTATATTTGTACAATATTCTAAAAGAATCGACATATTTTAACCGAGTGCGAGGTAATGAGCAACCGAGATGAAACTTCCGAAACAACCAAGTGATGATGCACAGGAATCGTGGCTGGCGATGCGGGAGCTTTCCTCAGGCCTCGTACGTCCTCAAACTTCAAACAATCGGCTGTTCTAATAAATGTTCGGATTTCCGTCTCGTGAGACGCGGAGCGCGCTTTTCGACAGCAACTCGAGAGAGCCTCGCTAGACGCACTTCGGACGCGGACAAATAGTCGCGCTTGGCTCCGAGTTGCCGCGGCTCGAGCCACCGAAATGGTGTCAGACACCGAGTGTAAATAACCTTATGAACGTAAGAATAGACATACGAGACGAATCGGGTTTATGTATCTCTTGTGCCTCGCGCTGCGCCGCGGGGAGAGAACTCCCGGCGGTCGCGCGACAGGATTCCGGTTTCAAACCGTCGGCGTCGGTCGTCGCGGCGACGAGTCTCGACTTCGGGCACTTGGGTCCCCAAATAATAGACGCGACAATTCTTTGTCTCGCTTTCTCCCAAACAGCACGCCTGCATGTCTAAAAGACATCTTTTAGACATGCATGCTGTCTGGGTTCTCTTTTTTTAAATAAATAAAACAACGCTATCGAGTTCGAACGAAAATTCAGTTTGAAATTGTGACGGTTTTGATTTATGGGCCGTAAAGTTTGTCTAGTTGTAAATTCGCGCCTCGTTACACGTGCGAGCACTTGCCGCTGAATCCCGCGCAAATACGGGGTCTTAACTTGTGCAATATACTCTGCCGCCGATCTTATTTTCGCATTCAGCTGCGGTTGCGTTAATCTTTACGCTTGTCTGCGGACCGCGTCTGATCTTGTATGAGCCAAGTCAAATAATTGGCGAAACGCCTCTGATTACTCAGAGGCTCGTTTAATCAAACTTCGGAACGAAACTCGAGTTTAGGGCACTGGTGTGGGAAAACTCAAATTGGCAGTTTTCCAGCAGCTTTTCAATATCAGAGTGTTATTAGATCATAGACGACGTTGACATGTATATCGTTTGTTCTTGCGTCTAATGTTAAGTTCGGTAGGCAGATTCTGCGTCTCATGTTATCTGGAGAACGCCCTGATGGAAAAATGCTTCAGAATTTTTTATATAATAATCAGAATTTCTACAAAAATTTTCAGACTTTCTCAGAATGCTCAGAATTTTTCAGATTTTTTAATACGAATTGGAACGTTTTTCAGAAAAACTCAGACAAAATCAGAATAAAATATTTCAAATTTTTCCCGTCAACACATCTTTGGAGAAATCTGAATAAATATAAGAAAATTTGTCAGAAATTTTTATTCATACGGATACTGAGATATTGTGAAAATCTTCATCCAATTATTTCCAAAAGTATCTAAGAAATATGTATTTTTTTTTAAATTTCTCATAAGTCTCAATTCTTAGAAAATTTTTTAGAAAAAATGAGAAATTTTTTTACCAAGGCGACGAATCAAAGGAATAAGAGATCGCACTTGGCGCAACAATCACATTGTTATCGAAATATTACAACGAGAACTCTGTGTTTCTTTTCAATTCTGTGATTTTGCTGAATTTTCCGAAGTAGGAAGCATACGAATCAATTAATTAATGATTTTAACTTTCGGTACTAACTATACAGCGATACGATAATATGTGTAATACAATTTATCGGTATCGACTGCAAAAGCCATTTGCGACATAACAATCTTTTATGGATATAATGTGTTGCGTCTTATCCTCTCGGTCAGCTTCGAGGAATAGTCGCTCACGATATATTACTCGAGAAAACATATTTTCCGCCACAGAGAGCCCGAGAAGCGGGATGATTCCGTGCACCGAGCATATGTAAAAAGCTGCATATATCTTGTATAAATAGCATCGTGATATATGAAGCGACGCGTACGTAAGGGACCTGCAAACAACGAGCTCGTTTTACGGTCGGTTGGCGAAATATCGCGAATAGTACAAATATACGAAGGCGTTATACCTGCGGGAGTGCGTATCTGCGTCGAGTCTATCCGCGAGATTGTTGCCGTAACGGCGATCGTTGAAAAACTCTTTCATCTTCGCACGACTGCAGTGCCAAGCCAGTCGGTTTATGCACGTGTCGGATATAAATAAAGCGCCTGGTATCGATTTTCCGCATGTCGAAGGGTGACGGAAGGGTCGCAGAAATTGTAATCAATATTGATAGTCAATCACCTTCGCACACACGCCATACTTGTCAGTTAATGAGCGTCGATTATGACAATCGAAATTATACCATTTGTACGAAGATGCACAAAATATTTTTTTCGAAAGAATAAGTATGTAATTTTTGGAATCGATTTTTCCTTGGAAAAATATTGCGGGAGAGCATTATTTGACGCTACCTAGCTCTTAATACTAAATATTTTCACAACTATCCTGGTGACAAAATTTCCCATATTTTCTCAGAAATTTTCTAAGAATTGAGACTTATGAAAATTTTTAAATAAATAAATATATAAAAATTTCTCAGAACTTTCAAAAATAATTGGATGAGGATTTTTGAAATTTCAGTATCGGTATATATCTATGAAAATTTCTGTTAAATTACACAGATTTTTTCATATTTATTCAGATTTTTACAAAGATGTGTTGGAAGGAAAAATCTGAAATATTTTATTATTATTTTGTCTGAGTTTTCCTTTCCAATTCGTACATAAAAAATTTGAAAAATTCTGAGCATTCATGAAAAAGTGAAAATTTTTATAGAAATTCTGATTAATAATATGAAAAATTCTGAGACATTTTTTTCACCAGGGTAATTCTCAATTAATTATATAAATCCTAAAGTCTACATGAAATTAAAGGAAGAATCGATTTTATCAATTTCAAAGCTGATTTATAGTACCCGGAAAAGCTCTCGATTTCAAATTGTTTCTTAACTCAAAAGCTATCCGTTCACCGATATTTTCGTCGTGGAAACAACTCTAAATTGATCAAAGAATCTGTGGATTAAAGCTCTCTCTCCTTCTGAGAGAGGTCTGGGACACCCCGCATTACGCAGTTTTCTGCACGACTGTGCGATGAGGTAATCGAACGATCCATAGACTCCGTCTCGTATATATACAGTATACAATTCTGTCGAGAGTAAAAGTTCGATGCCCCTGTCGGCGGTTCGTACCCTACTTTGTTAGTTCAGCTTCAGTTTCGTCCTTCTTCTTTGGCGCAGTTTACTCGCTCTCTCCTTGACACGTGCTGGAACTTAATAATCGAGGAAAGAAATTCAAAATTTATCTCTCCGGTTTTATTCAATTTTTTGTTTTTTATATTTTTATTTCTGCTTGTCGCAGGACATTAATTTATCCGATAACTATATAGACGAGAAGAAAGAAGCGATTCATCTGAATTTGTGCGCACGTGCGTTAGACAATAATTAGTCAATCAAATGTCAGTCAAGTAAATCCCAAGTTAAATTACTTTATTAACTTTTATGATAAATATAATTACATATGTATATAAAATATAGGCTATGATATAATAATATAGAACGTAATAAAAATATGAGTGCATACTAAATAGACGAACAAATGCTCGTTTTTCGTCATTTTTTAAAGTTTTCTCCTGTCATTATTATGACTCACAGTTCCGTTTACGATATAATGACACTTTATTTATAGTGAAATAATTTGCGCGCGAACTGTGCTGTTTTATCTCAAGGTTAGCGCTTCGAAGAAGTCTTTAGGAGATTCTTGTGTATGCGTACGCGTGCGCCCGTGCATTTTGCAACTAAGCGATTATGTACACGGTGGAGGTAAGGTTTGTTTGAAATTGCGAATCGTTTGGCTCACGCTATCGTGAAGCACGCACGATAATTCTGCAATAAATACAGAAATGGAGACCCGCGTAATTCACGTTTAGATTATAAAACGCGCCGTTTACAATCGACCCTTTCTAGTGCTGTTCAAATGAAAGAAGGACGGTGTTCCTTAATTAATATAAATTGATGCCAGATCCTCGTTTGCCTCGACAGGGCTTTACTTTGACAGTATTTTAATTTCAGACCATTAAGATTTTAAGACCCACGAAATTTAGAAGGGAGAAGATATTCAATGGTTGATTATTCAAGAACATTTGACCCTCGAGATCGTTTGTCTCCCTCGTTTTCGTTAGAAAACTCTCTAAATCTCATAAAATGATTTTGCTTAATATATTAGAGTGATTGCGATGGTCACTCTAAAAGAAAGCGTTATCTCTAATTTGAGCAAATGCGGGCACTCATAAGGTATAGGAGTGAATTTTTCACTCAAATTTTTAGAGCGGCTATTCTATCGGAGTGATAATGATCTCACTCTAAAACTATAGTGAAATCACGATTTACTAGAGATCAACTGATAAATGATTCTAATAGAAAATAGAATGAAATTTTCCACTCAAAATTGTAGAGTGACATAATTCATTCCTATGGACATTGATCTACTGCACTCGAAAAGAGTGCCCTTTCACTCGAGTGTGATTTTACTCCAACTTATAGAGTGCAATTTTACTCTTTCTTAGAGTGGCGAATCACTCGGAGTGCACAAGCTCAATTTTCACTTTTCGTTACACTTGCATATCACTCGTTTTTGTGTGGGTGATATTTTATTCTCAGATTTTTAGAGAACATAGTCACGTTCAAATTTATCCGAAGAATTTGAAACATTTTTTTCACATATTTTGTACGTGACTCGCGAATCCCGAAGGAATAAGACGTCGCAGCATCTTTTGTCGCGGTTTCGCTAGGCAGATGGACCGCGGTTGGACCGCTTATTAGGGTCACTCAGTGACTGATTGGTGTCCAAGGTTCCCGCTGCTTAGACATTTTAAACGTGTCTTTCGCCAATCGCTTGCGCGGTTGCTCAATTTGGCACGCGGCTGGGATTGATATGCGACGCTCGAGCGATGTGTCCGCGAGCGAAAGGCTGTGGTTATCCGGTGGATAGCTAAGAAGCCTTTCTGAAGAAAGGTCTGGTGACCGACGACGACGATAAATGATTGTCATTCGTGCAGCCGGATCGAAGATGCGGCGATTAATTATTACTCTACGGCCGTAAATTCTGCGCGAAAGAATTCTAGAGCGTTTCATGTTGCTATTATACGCAAGCTATGTTTTATTCTAAAATCGTTGGAAAATCGTTCTTTTAGATCCTTTGGATCCCTTTTAACTATAGACCGAATCAAACTCTTTGAAAATAGGTTTTTAAAAATCTCAAACTAGTTAACGATTGAAAATAATTGATGGAACCGATCCGAAATTAAGCGTTATTCAATGTTTAACTTGTTATTATTAAGAGTTATTGCGAGAATTATGCCTCATTTTAATGTCATTCGTGAAATTTAATTTTACAGAACTATATGCAATAAAATTTAAATATAAGGCGTAACATAAATTATTTAACTTTTTGATCTCTACACAGAAAAAGAACATTCTTATTCAGAGAATATCTTTATTTTTGTAAATCTTAAAATGACATTATACAGCGTTAAACAAAGATAAATTACTTGTATCAAAACATTATCCCTTTCTAAAAAAGGTATATAAAATTTTATTTAAAAAATTTATATTCTTACTATTCAAAAATAATTTTTATTACTGGAAAGCAGAAAATATTTTGGCTAGAGAATAACAGTACTTTCAAGCCAAGAATATTCATATTATAACGATAAAGACAGTTTAATCTTATTTTAAAATTCAATATTCTCTACGTGAACACAATGTTGATTCAATTTTATTATGCTACAACGAAGAAGAAAAAATCGGAAGAAGAATAAAACATCATTATCATCAAAATAATCATATTTTGTACTCTTTATGTAATAATTATAATATTCAAATTGAATTATAATATTCTTGAAATATAAGAATATAAAATTCTTTCAAGAAAAATATATATTCTTGCTTATATATGAAATAATGATTGTGTTGATTTGAATATCTTCGTTTTGATTAAAGACTAATTTTTTTTCTGTGTATGAACAAAATTTTAAATTATCTTGTTTGGGATCACATTACTAAAGAGATTCTTTTGATTGTAAGATTTTTTATTATAAGTATTATCCTTTTCAAGCATAAAGGCACGCATTTTTCGTTTTATTGGATTTTGTATGTGTACCGGTACCGATACCGTGAAAAACTGTGAACTAACCGACTAGTTTTTAGTGGCCCACATTCAAATACTATTCTTAACAGAATTACAGTAATGCTGCTCGATCTGTTATGCAATGCATATAGAATACTATTACGTAGTGCCAATACCAATTTGTTGAAACCATTTGTCAAACGTTTGACCCTTCGTTGCTGCTAACTGTGCATTTATGGACCGCAGTACTATATCAATTGATTTATGTCAATTACGTTGACGATATGATTGTATAAAATTTATCTTAATAGTAGATATATATTTACTACTACTAAAATTAAGATTCTTACTTTGCAACACCTTTCTGTTATATCATTAAAGTAAATATAACAAAATTAACTGTAGAAAGCTTTTTACGAGATATATTTTAAGCAAAGCATAACAATTTCGTCGTTCAAATTAACGACGAATGAACGATAACAACGAGCAACAATATAGCGATAATTAATATCCAATTAATAAATTAAGCAAGTGACGTTTTTTTATTAGATACATTGCAATAAAAAAAGCCTCTTATAAAGTAAAGAGGCTACCCAAAAATTGCATCTCGTAAATAATACGGATGCGGTTAAAATTTTTATCTGGGTTTCAGCAACAGTACTCTCACTAAACGATCATTGAGCACTTTGCTCCCCAAAGACAAGGATAAGCCTTCTTGTTTCCTTGGCCTTATATACGCTAACTGTGATATTCTGCTCACGAGAAAGTATTGCCATCTTTTGGCGGACTAGGAAACTATAAGGTATATATAGGGTGGACTTAAAATACTCATCATTATTAATCATTACTTTACCTATATATCTTATAAAAAATAGAGTATAATTATATGGAAATTATTGTCATTTTTGTTTTTAAAGTAATAATGGCAATAATGACAATTTAAATAAAAAGCTGGTGATTCAAATGTTAATTTAAGATTGAATATTTAAGGAGATATGATCACTGAGATATAAGTATGGAAAAGGCACTGACTCGGCTGGCGCGAGCCGAGAGACAAGTAAATTCGTGGGATCGCTGTCTCTGTCATTCAGTTCGTGTGACAAAGATAACTATATAGCTCTCTCAATAATATGCGCATGCGTCTTGTACAGAGAGAGATCCCACAATGTCTATCTGTCTTAGACTCGTTTCGCCTACGGGCGTAGCATCGTAGTGCCCACTCCATACTTATATCTCAGTGGGTATAATCGATTATTTGTGGAGGTAGATAGCGAGAGGGATACGCTTATCCCCTTATGTATTAGCAATACCAACATAAATTATAAAAAATTTTTAATAATAAAAAAAGCTATATTATAATTTATTATAATAAAAAGGTAACATTCAATGCGCATTTTTAATTCCGAATAATATTAATGTTAATATTATTAGAAAATATGAATAATTTGATGTTTTGTGTTCGAAAATTATTGATCATTCGACAACGTTGCATTTTTGAAAGTGGTAAAAAAGACATGTAGTTATATTTTAGAAATTAAATAATTTTTTTGAAAAACAACTATGTGTTTTCTTTACACCAATTGATTCATCTCATTATTCTATACATAAAAGTGTTAAAGTACACTTATCACAAAATGAATAGTTTACGAGTTAGTTTATATTTCATATCAAAATGTATCAGAATAAAGTATAAAATATCTCGTAAACTATTAATTTTTTGATAATTCTACCTTAATCCTTTTATATGCAGAATAACTAGAAGAATCATATTATGTAAAAAAATTATACAATTCTATTTAAAAAAATGGCGATGACCTTCATGTGACCTTAAAAAAATCGCTTTTTTCGAAAAATTGATTTTACCATTATTTGTCCCCTTTCAGACGATACAACTTTCGTCTGGAACATTTTTCTTTTAAATGCTTTCTTTTCAAGATATTCAAGTGTCTCAATTTAAATGCCTTATTCTGTATAAAACTCTAACTTTAATTTTTATATTTTCTTGGAATTAAACTACATGATCAATCGGGTTGAAATTTTAATATGATATTAGTTTTAAATAATATTCTGTATAAGTTATAAACAGATCAAAGTATTTTGATTAAATGTTGAAATGACACAGAAAGTCACTTCAATTCTTCGAAAATTTTTTCACTCGACAAAATTACGAGAAGCCATCTCTCTCTCTCTCTCTCTCTCTCTCTCTCTCTCTCTCTCGCTTATACAATTTGCAGACTGCCTTGAATCTCGATGGCTGGAATCTATAATTATTATTTATGCAACTGTATAAGTGTACACACGTGCCAAATTCATTATTCTCATGTCATTAGTGTCATGAAAGCCATGACAACCGGAATGTATGTAACTATTATTTGAAGTTCGTATTTATCCATGGTAACAACGAGTGGACGAGCTTCAATCGTAGGCACTAATTTAGGCATTGTAGAGCTTTAATACGGCTGTCCTAGTTGAAGATCCGTATGGGACGTCACGCAATTGCAATGAGACCCGGGATTACTAATACGTTTTTAATTTGCCATTATTACCGGTTGATATAGACGCGAGCATTGTAAGACTCATTCGGAATACGGTTTCCGTTATACTTCCGAAATATTCGGCCGACGATAGCTCGGTAGACCTCCTTTACAAATTCTTTCTCACGACACTCAAGACTTTTCTCAAAAGTGTTATTTCTACTTTGATATACATGGAAATAATTTTGTAAATTTTTACCGATTTATAAAATAAATTTAAATTAAGAATCGAAAATATAATTGAAAATATGAAGAATAAGAAAGTATTTTTTCTTTTTTTTTCTATTTTGGAATCCTTAATCGCAAGTGATTAAGTGAACTACTCACTCATGCGATTTCTGACATTGACGAGCGACTTCATTTTTTATATTAGTATATTCTTCATATTCATAATCATGAGACCGGAATTCATGGATTATCGCTGTGTTGAACGAACCATCACGCGAGATAAGATTATCTGATTTTTATAATGTCATTTTAAATATTTTATATTACGTACGATTTGTTCTTGCATTGATCGATCATTTCCGTCGCATTATCAGAGATAACAAATAGTCACGCGCAACTCCATACAGCCCATCGGTCAATATTTTTTAAGATAAAAATATTTATTATTAATTATAAGTAATTTCATAATTCGTAAATAATCTTTAATGTTATAAAAATAATGTTATACAAATAAAACGCGATTTTTTTGGGTACCAAATGAGAAAAGATCAATCGTATAGGTATAGGTGATGATATTAATATCACTCTTGAATTTTTCAACAAATAAAAACAACTGCTCAGAAAAATCTATACATATCTATAAGTATAAAATATTCGTATGTTTGTATTTTACTTAATTGTAATCAATGTTTTACCGAATTAATTGGTGACTGACCACGAACGAACGACTAGATCTACTTCGCGAAAGAGCGAAAAGCTGTTGGATCTGTCACGTGAATCTAATCTACAGACGACATGACACATGACATCACGCGTGGTCTCCTCGGGAGGACCGCGCGCGCATACATGTAATGTAATAATGTTTCAATTTCATCGTTCCGCATAATGAAAGATGCCACTGGAGATACGGCAATTTGCGTAATAGTTGACCGTTAGATCGGAGGCCGCTCCGTGGCAACCTAGAAACCGCAGAAGGATAAATCCCGACCTTACGAGACGTCGCGATTTTTATCGTGAATGCTAAGTAGAGCGAGTTCTGTGAAAGATTCGATGAGATCTTCCAAAGTAACGCGATCATTTTTCGTTATTTTCCATTTTACGTCGACGCCAATATTGATAACCGATTGAGGCATCGATAACAGGTACGAATTTCAAATCTTCATAGAATTTTTAATCAGTACTGGACTCGTACACGTTAACAAAAACGCTGCTGTTTGTAATAGATTTTTCACGGCTTTTTATTATAATATATAATTAAGGTGTTTAAGCGTCTTTAATACAGACGGCATAGATTTTTTAAAGAAATGAATGGCCCAGGCAACACGCATCCCTGGTGGAAAAATGTCTCATATTTTCTCAGAAATTTTATAAGAATTTCTCATATTTTAGATTTAGGAAAAATTCTGAAAAAATATGTATAATTCCTCAGATACTTTCAGAAATAATTAAATGAGAATTTTTGGAAAATTTCAGTATTTGTATGGACTAAAATTTCTGATAAATTGCGTAGATTTTCTCATATTTATTAAGATTTCTATAAAGATATGTTAACGGGAAAAATCTGAAATATTTCATTATTATTATAAGTACGAGGGTCGGTACGAAAGTAATGCCTCGTAATTTTTTTCTTTCGAATCTGGCGCCATAGAAAATTTTGCGTTTCACCGAGTTGTTATTTGAAGTCTCTAGTTGCATTATGTTGAGTGGTGTTGTGATCAGTTACGTTAGTGTGTCATACGAACAGTTCAAACTGGTGTGTGTTTTAGATACGCGTAACAGACAAGGACGATGATTAAATTTTTTACCGTGGAAGAAGACTTAAGATATCATTAAGACGTCATATCGCACATCGAGAAGAATACTGTCACAACTCAAAAATTTACAATTTTTAAGAGAAAGAAACGAAAATTTAATTGAACTTTTTAAAATTGTGAGATAACTAACGAAATTACAATTACGATATTTTTTTATAATGACACTTATACTGTTTCTTGAAGAAATCTAGTATGATTCTGAAAAGAATTCTCACTCAAGACTTCCACCAATCGGTTGGAAAAGATTCCAGCCTTTTTTGAGATGCGTCATTGTTCTTGTCATTAATAGTTATTTATGTTTTTATTAAATTTATATAGGCTTTAAAAGTAGAATAAATATGAAGTAAATTACATTTTTGAAGAGATAAATGTATTATAAAATTAGTACAAACGTAACAAAATAATGAAGTATTAATAAACTACGAAACAACGTCTGAGAAAACAGTAATTATTATTAAAAAATTAATTAAATTAATTAAATTATTAAAAAATAGACTCGTAAAAAGTACGACAAAATTTTGGAATATAATTGTCTTTGAGAAAAGTTCTCGAATTTCAGATTTCTTTTTGTTTCCTATAAATAACTTTTGAAAGTATGCTGGTTGTAGTTCTAAATGGGCAGCGGTAGATTTTGATTTTCTCCTATTATTTTTTTGTAATTTTGTTGAGAGAAAAGATGTTTTAAAAAAAGAGATAGTATAAGGATTAATTTTTTCTACTTTTATAATCTTAATGTCTGTCATTATTACAATCTCATTCTCAGTTGTTTTTAAAAAATTGTTGCCAAGTAAATTTGCTAGAAAAAGATTTACTTATTTTGTAGTAGAAGACCGTCACAATATTTTCAAGTTGTGACGTTGTTCCAGTAGAAATACCGCGACACTCACTGTATTTATTCATTTATGACCCTATTCATCCAGCAACCGCAACTTAATCGGTTTAAAAGAATAACAACACACTTCTGCTCCCGTGTGGTGGATTTTGCATATAGAGTTGTAACATTATTATAGTATGTAGGGAACACCTCAGGCATACTTTTTATGGGCTTAACTTAAAATCAAAATTTTTGTTGTTGTGACAGTATTCTTCTCGGAGTACGGTATATATGTCCCGATTTGAGACATTGTGTTCACTGGAGGAGATGATTTTTCAGCTGCAGTGATTAATTAAAGAAGCAATTCTGGGGAATTGTGTTCAAGAATATAGAAATAGATGAGAAATGGAGATTTTTTAAATTAATTTTATTAAAATCTCTTAGCGCAAAAGTATCTCGGTAAATAATGTCATTTCCTTTTCTAATTACGTGAGCTCTAATTACGGAGTATCGATGTTTCTGAAGACTTTTCGAGTTGTCTCTACGTTGCATATAGCCCAGTAAAATGACTCGAAATTTGTCGATTTGGAGGAAATAATTCGAACAGGGCTGAAACTTTGTAAACAGGCTTGTTTTAGGATACTATTTAACATATTAAAAGTCCCCATGTGTAGACGCTACATTGCGGGCAGGAGAGGGTCCAAAAGGTCCAAAAAACCAGTTTTTCGCAAATAACTCGGAAAATATCAACTTTACGGAAATTTATATAGATATAAAAATTGTAGCTTACAAAATTCCGCACAATTTCGTTTTTGATTCAAGTCTGTACGACCAAATGGAGCAGAGATAGAATTTTTTTAAACACCGGTAGTTTTGCGACGCAACGAAAACGCGTACGCGCGTCGCGCATATATATATGCGTTCATATATATATGAAGTAATGAAAAAAGGTGAAAAATTATTATCCACATATTTTTGAACTAAAATGTTAATTTAACAAAAATTTATTTTTTTTCTTCAATATTTAAACGCCTGTAACTCATCAACGTTTCAATGAAAAAAGGTCTACGACGTCTCATTTTAAAGAGAATTAAAATATCTTCAAGAAAAATACATAACATTACTGCCTCCAACCAATCAGAAAAAGTTATTTTCCAAAATGCACTCAAAAATGACATTAATGTTTTTGTTAAATTAACATTTTAGTTCAAAAATATGTGGATAATAATTTTTCACCTTTTTTCATTACTTCATATATATATGAACGCATATATATATGCGCGACGCGCGTACGCGTTTTCGTTGCGTCGCAAAACTACCGGTGTTTAAAAAAATTCTATCTCTGCTCCATTTGGTCGTACAGACTTGAATCAAAAACGAAATTGTGCGGAATTTTGTAAGCTACAATTTTTATATCCATATAAATTTCCGTAAAGTTGATATTTTCCGAGTTATTTGCGAAAAATTGGTTTTTTGGACCTTTTGGACCCTCCCCTGCCCGCAACGTAGCGTCTACTCATGGGGACTTTTAATATGTTAAATAGTACCCTAAAACAAGCCTGTTTACAAAGTTTCAGCCCTGTTCGAATTATTTCCTCCAAATTTTGTCATTTTACTGGGCTAATAAGTAACTGTAAACAACTGCAAGACAACGATTTTTTTTTCGAGAAATAAGTTTGCGGAGTCCTTCGCTCATCAAGGATCAATATGTAGAATTATACATATATATTATGGAGCTATACGAGCGATAGGAAAGTAATCAAAGAGATAACGAACATCTATACAAAGTGTGTTATACAAAGGTAGCACGACACCCGCGACTTATTATCATTCGCCTTATCTGGATACAGTATTCAACAGCGGCGCGAAGTTTGTAAAAGCCTGTAAAAGTTCTTATACACTGTCCTGTTGTAATAAAATTTATAACTCACTTTTACATTAAAATTCAATGTGAGTTACATTAAAATCCAATCCAAACGCATGTACCAGTGTGCAAATATATATATATCTCTTTAGTGAAACAATTATTTTTTACGAAACGGTGAGCCGGTACTTGAAGATGACCCCAATCAGCGAAATGTTCTGTGAAGGAGTAATTATTTCGATGGGAAGCCATTTACCGTTTGAAATCAATTGTATTCTGCTCGTATGCGCGTATATTCTCGGGTCGTTATTTTGTTTGTCGCATTTTATCTTCTCAATCAGAATTATCTGATTCTAATAAAACTGCTTTAACAAAAATCTTTTTTTCGCGATTGGATACTTGACGTATTTTGTTCCGTGCTTCGCGCCGGATATGCGCACGTAAAATATAGCGGAAGAAAAATTCATTGTTCCGCAGATAATACGCGGGTGACGAATATAATTGGGGTTTATCGCGTAATTCACGAGCTACGATTATGATTTATCGAACGCCAGCGATTCGCTGCATCGCGCGCAATTACGCGCGACCAATATTGACTTCCCGTTGTTCCGTTACGCGCTTTTCTTCTTATCTCTTTTTATCTCACGTTGCAATCCGGAATTACGTGCGCCTTTCAATTTACAACACGTACGGCATCCGTTGCGTATGGAAATAGCCGCGAAAAATGCGTTGAAATATTATAGTTACGTTCTCCAAATGAATGCGCCGTCGAAAATCATCGCGGTATGGATCGAAGATAAAAATAGTATACTAAAGATAAGATTCGTCTACGAAACGTATTTTAAAAATGTCATTCATGGACCTTATATATATATATATAAGGCCCATAAATGACATTATATATATATATATATATATATATATATATAATCGTTATCTGTAGTTCATTTCTACGTCTTTTTGCTTCTTCACTTCCGTCACGTTCATTGGATCAGCGTTACTGCCAGCGGAGATCGATTCTGCATGACAGCCTAGAGAGTGTCGCAATCACGTGCCGTATACCTGCGCGACGATCCCGCGATCAGGTATACTTACGCATGTAAAAGCAGCCGTGTCGCGCACAAAACCGCCGGCGACACAAAAGAGACAGCGCTCTATCGCAATCCGCTCTTATCTGCTGACAGAAGATCGTCACGAGTTCTGATTCCCTCTCCTCTTTCACCCGCCTCCCCTACCTCCTTACGCACTCGCGAAGGTGGGATTTATTCGTTGTGTCGGATCTAGTGTCGGATCAAATCAGTCGCGAGCATTGTACCTGTGTGACTGGTGGAGTAGGGCTGGAGGCTTAATTCGTTGCGCGGAGCTGCCTATAACGTGTCCATAATTCGCAAGTTGATTAGATTTTCAACGAGGTTTGTTCTTTTTTTTCTTAGATTACGAAAAGAGAGGTGTTCTTCAATAAAATTGTCTTTTAGAGAGTACGATCCGCACAGTTAACGTATCCGGAAATGTGTTGCGTTCTCCAATCGCGTTCGCCAATCGCGAAAATCGTCTAATTAATCAGTCGCGTGATAACGAGATAAACTCGTAAATAGCTTCTAAAGGCGGCTGCTTCGTTAGCTGTCTTCCTTTATATTATTATAATCGTTATTGTTTTCAATGATTTCAAGCTAGAGCATATACGTGCGACGAATACATACGTGCGTTGTCTGTACATAATTAACATGCTCATTTGCGTTTTCTTGTTTGCTCGCCGTGCCTTGACGTATAGTTATTGACACTGTTGAAAAATCTTAATTAGTCGCCTGTCGAAGGCGACTAATGAACCGAACAACAGCGTATCTGTGTTTGAAGATGTGCCCGGGCGTACATACATAATATAACGCCTGAAGACGGCGCGCTTCCGTTCGCTATACTTCACCGACGATCAGCAATGATTTACATTTTTCGAAATTTTCTCGCTTTTCCCGTTTTGCTTCAAAGCCGCAGAGACTCGTGCGAATATTTCGACGTTGCTCAATGCGATTTAAACGGTTCGGATAAGGCAAAGATAATTGCCGGCGCTCAGAATTTGAGAATTTGACGGTAGAGTACTTCTTTTCTCTAATCATCCCTAATTTGGCATTATTACGCGATGCACTATTATCTCTAAAAATACATTTTTCGACATTTTTTCAGAAAAACGCTTTGGCATAGTCATCTAAATTGCAATTCATCTGGTATAGCGTTCCCAAAGCAGTAAATTGCAGTAAATTTTTTAATAAAGTTAGAGGAGTAAAGCTCCAAAAAAATCACGTAGTCAGCTCATAACTCAGACAGATAAAAGACGCCATAAAGACATCTTAAAGACATCTTTAATGCCTTTTAAACATGCGCACTGTCTGGGGAGGGTCCCGACTTAAAACGCGGGAAGTGGCGTCGGGCCATTTCGCGCGGACGGCATTTCTCCGCGTCACCTTTCGTAGGAATTTTATCTTCGGGCTTCCCGCGTAGAGAGGAATCATTATCTCCGCCGGTTGCACACGTAACGTAAACGTAACTGATACCGGGTCGACGCGCGTCGGACGTTGGTCCGCATACCCGACACGCTGGATTGATTCGAACGAGCATCTGCCGCGCGTACAATGAGCAAGCTTGTCGTTCGCGTTTCCTCTTCTCCCGCCGTGTCGCCGCGTCGTCGTCGTTCGTAGCTCATTGTATTGTGTTTGGCCCATGGCTCGTTCCACACACGCCACGTTGAATCGGACTCAACGGCGAAGTCGTAAAGCCCGCGATAGTAGCGAGACGCGCGCCCAGTCGCGCGGTATCCATTGTGCTCGCTTGAATTCGCTTGTATGAACGTTACGTACGTTACGTAATTATTTTTTCTCTTTCTTTTTGTTTTTTTTTCCGCAAAAGTGCGCGTAACGCTTATCGTCGCGGTAGTGCTCCAACTGAACGCGACCTTGCGAGAACGTATACATTATAGTCATTATACTATCAGTGTGAGTCGAGGATTTTCACGCTATTTCTATCTGTCCGTGCCCATCGTGCGCGGACCTCACACCTACAGCTTAGCGATTCACTAAATCTGCAATCTGTATTAATTAAATATTATAAGATAAATCGTTCATGAATGGTCCAAAAACGACATAACGATTTAAATTCGTTTCGTCAAGCAAGAGAGCGATCGTATCCTCGCAGGATCTTCGTTGCTTTCGAGCGACTTATAATAATAATCGAACGAAGTGCTTGCGAGGCAATCACGTGAACCTGTTTTCGCTTAGATCTATGTAAAACACGTACATTTCTGTAAATTTATATTTTAATTCTTTTAAGTTCTGGACTTACGCCGCTTGCGAACTGATCGATTCAATGAAACAACTTCGATTTAATTGAAATGACAACCTTGAGTTTAGATCTCAATCTGGATCGAATTATGATGTTTATTCTGAATATTACGAGTTATCCGGAATTCCCATGCGTTGTATATGTATTATTAGAAACTTGCTTCAACGTTACTAACGCGAGATAATCGATCATAATTGAGTAAATGATATGCTAAGTTGGGATAATATATCAATAATTCACACGGATGAGTAATATTTAAAGTTTAATTGAAGAAGCGTACAAGCATTTGCTGCTCGAGAAACTTTATTTTTTTCTTGTGCCGCACACACACACAAAAAAGAAGTGTCAAATCAGCACTGATATACTTGTATATGTATACGCAAGAATATATAATTTTCTTATAAGAATTTGAACTTTTTATTTCAACTTTTTTTTTCTTGATTGAACTATATTACTATATAAAACTTCGTTTAACTATATAAATGACTTTATTCAAGCAAGTTTTCTTCGTTTAATGCAATATAATCTTATTTCCGGATTATATATTCTTGCGTATATACAAGTATATCAGTGTTGATTTGACACTTCTTTTTTCTCTTGTGCCGCAAAATATATGGTGGTCTATTCGTTACATTCTCATAAAACATTCGGATAACCAGAGTATAACTATACAGAGTGATCCTGAACTAGTTGGTCAAAATCAGGGATTTAATTGGGATCGTCATAAGGATGAAAAAAGTTCCCATAAACGTTAGTCCACAAACGCATCCGAGATCGCATTATCAACAGCTGCGAAATTATAAGAAATACGCCAGGAATCTTTGAGCGTGTTAGATATTCAATGGTTAGACGGATAGAAGCGTGTGTTTTAGTTAACGATGGACATTTTCAACAACTTCTGTAAATAAAAATAAAGTTTTTCCTTTCATGACCTTCCATTTTTTTAAATCAGGTAGTATTAATAATTAAATGAGTCGTAACTCCTGTGGGATGCATTTTTGGACTAAGGTTTATAGGGACTTTTTTCATCCTTATGACGAGCCTAATCCAATCCTTGATTTTGACCAACTATTTCAAGACCACCCTGATATCTACTGATTGTTTTTTTTTCCTTGTGATTGCCTACGTCACAGATTGTGCATCATGTCATAAAATATCTTGTTTTTCTTCTTCTTCCTCTTTGAATAGGCTTGAGCCTGTTTTTACTAACTTTTCTTTTTATGGCGCCTCTTGTTGATGTCCAGCTGTCCTTCTAGCCACTTTTGATTGCCTGTCTGAGGGTCTTTTGGATAATATGCCTTTCCGTTTCTTGCCATTTTTACAATTCTGATATTTTATCCATTCTTTTCATCCATTCTTGATACATGTTCCAGGCTCGTTTTTTTTACCTTATCCATCTGACGACGTTCTGGATGTCGCTTTTGTTATTTCTGTGTTTGGAATTCTGTTTCTGAAGATGTATCCCGTAGGTAATGCTTCTAAGTATACTTTTCATTTCTTTTCATTACTTTTTGGACTATGCAACATAATCCGTACTGTAGATTATGCTCTTAGTTTTGCAGATATCTCGGGTTTTCGCTACGTAGGTCATTATTGGTCGGACACAGGTTTTATTATCCTGATCTTGGCCTCTTGGTTTCATACAAGTGGTTGTTTTGACATACTATGTATAAGCTCTTTCAGCCACATTCTTATCGCTTTGTTGGTCTGGTTTTGATTTTCCTGTCCTGATTGGTAGATATTTCTATTCTCAAGTATAGATGTCACCCGTTGCATATTTTTATTCCCAAGCAAGATATCACCCGTTACATTGTTCTCGTTAGATATTTGTTATTTTCTCCGATTGTTATCGTATCGCTCAATCGATGTGCGCTCTTATTTTTTCGAATAACTCTTGTCGAGCGTGACATCTCACGAAGCGTAATCTCACGTAGTTAGTAGTTATAACGACAAGTAGATGTACATATGTGAGGAACCTGTTGCCCCGAGTTTATTAGGGTTACAACCTAATCAGCAACCATAAGTGGTTATCTCTTCTCCCCCTTTCTTTCATCTAGTTGGATTCGTCATGCTCTTATTCTGTACATTTTCTCTAGGCAATTATTCACAAAATATAATAAACTTCTGTCTTTAATTGGCTCTGTTCTCACTTCCTCTCTTTTTTGTAACGATGAGCGGAGATGTGACATTGTTAAAATGCTACAATTTGTCTACTTTCGCTGTACAAATGTATCGTCATAAAACTTGAACTCATACAATCTCACAGGAAACCAACGCCCGTCCGCCATCAATTCACCACAGCTTTAGCTATTCACCACATTTTCGCACGCAATGTTACATTCTACGATTACGCTCTCAGTTACATTCGATGATGAGGATATTGAACGTTATTGTACATATATCTATACTTAAAATTTTTTGTCATTTAGTCAAGCAGATTAGACTTTATTTTATGGCAGACCATTTTTTGCCACAAAATTAAAGAAAAAATTTTTTACAATATTCGTAGAAAATGTGCAGTGAATCGTTCGCATATTTCTTAATAAATATAGCACATTTAATAATTTCTTGGGACGATTACGATAACTTTGGTCCCTTGATTTGACGATGGTTTCTGGTAGTATTTTTTACGCTAAACAAAAAATTATATATGTCTTATAGGGCTAACTGCTCTAATTTTTGAGATATACAGTGTTAAAATTAAAAATAAAAGAACAATTGCGGTAACTTTGGCCTCTGAAATGTGTGGTTTTTGGAGAAATTTTTGGCGAGGAACACTGGAAAAATAGTAAAAAATTCTATGATTAATATTTGTCTCTATTTCCAAATTTTAATTTCAAGTTTTTAGAAATATAGGTTTGGGGTTAGATTGGTTTTTTATGCGGGGGAGGGACTCCACCGCAAGCGGATTCCGATTTACTTTCAAAAAAAGTAAACAACGTAAGATATTAAGTCCACCCTGACTTGCTTATAAGGCAAAGCAAGGTCTATTATTGTACGGTTTGAGTTTTAAACTTTCCATGCGAACCGAGGTCCACTCTCACCCACCCCCGTCTACATGTGTACGGTCTATACGGTCTATACACACAATCGAAGTATTTTTTAAAAATTTACATGATTTATTTTTAACTTTAACACACTGTATATCTCGAAAACTAGAGCGGTTAGTTTTATAAGACCTATATAATTTTTTGTTCAGCGTAAAAAATACTATCAGAAACCATCGTCAAATCAAGGGGCCAAAGTAATCGTGCCAATTTCTTGTTAATATCAATCATGAAAGATATGTAGAGTCACACAAAAATTTTGCTGTCAAGTTTACCCTTACTCCACATTTTAATATCGATTGACGTAACAATTAGAACTAATTTGTATAAATATTAAAAAAGTGAAGTATGCGAGAGAGTTGTCCTTAATATACACTGTGAGCGTGCATCTGCACGTGCAATAACGAGACAAGCCACTTAGCCAATTGCAGACTCTCGTGCGACCAAGTAATAAGAGAAGGACTTGCGACAGGCACGGTATTAAATTTAGCAAGCTTCTAGACAGAAATTTTGCTGGACTACTGCCCGCCTAGAATGTCCTCCTGGTATTGTCTTAAAACAATATATTATATAACATATTGTCTAAATTGATCTGTAAACTGATATCTTGACGTTAAATTGCAATGAAAAGGATACATTGTCGCCTCAGAAATTACGACATGGAATGAGTACGTTAACGAAAATTCCGGTCGAAGTGATCAGACCTTGAGATGTTAATTAGTCGAGTCGATAACACGTTAGTGTTTCAATGTCTCTTTATAATTAGCCACGGGCCATGGTGCCCCGATAAGAAAGTCGTTAAAATTGCTTAGAAGAATGCTAATATCTTCGATACTTAAAATTGCTTAGAAGAATGCTAATCTTTCGATATTTGAAGTTAATGAAGCTAGGCTTACTCACGGTATAAAAATAGCTTCAAAGAAGATACGGATGGATGCCGTATCGAAAAATGTTTTAAGGAACGTTAGTTGATGTTAATAATTCATTTAATTTCTTTTATGATTCCTTATCGAACGATTACGAAGACTGCTACTGTGAGAAGAAGATTATACTGTTTTTCGCCATGTTTCGGAGAAACGTCATTTTAGCATGACGTGACACATTTTTTGCGGACGCATCTTCGATTTCTACGAATTTTCTAAAATTCTATAGGTTTTTCGAATTGCTTGTTATGCCATCTAAGACTTTTCGCTTTCCTCCTCTCAAACTCAATACGCACAGTTTATATAATGCTAATTATCGGACCGCATTTGAGAACAAACGTAACGTCAGCGTAACGTCGGCGCCACTTTTTTTTATCCGAGTTGACGAACCGCGATAAGAGCGAGAATTTAACCCGGCGCGGCGAGGGTGTGCCGACGCGAGTGTAACACTTTTATTCACGTACCTACATATTTATGGAGCGTCTCGCTTATCTGGCACTCCTGTTTACCCTCGCGTCTCCGCCTACTACGTGGAAACAGAGCGCCGCGGCCGTAAAACTTTTCATTTGAACTTTCGGCGATCAGATTGCGTCGGGTATAATGACTATTTTAAATACGATAAATTTAAACGACGATTGAAATACATACATTTCCCGTGTTGCATTTTGTGTGGCGGAATTTGTGTTTGCCGATAAATAAGCACGCGTACGTGCTGAATTCGATAGCGATTCCTCAAATGTCGTTCCTGTGAGAAAATCTTCGATCTTCTAAGCGCGAGAGAAAAAGAAGAGTGTGTTTGCAAATCAAATATTGGCGGTTTCCCCATCGATAAGGAAAGTCATTTATCACGGTTTTCCGCGTTCTTTTCTTTTGGTTCTTTTCTTTCTGAGTTTCGTCTCACTCTCGTAGTCGCTGCTTTAATTTGAATAAAAGAAGTTTGTGAATCGGAAATGTGAATCGTTTGTGATCTACTCGGAAATCTACTTTACAATATATACATTTTAGTCTTCTCCGTTTTTCACGTGTAGTTTTACACTCCGTGTAGTTTCTTTTAAATATATACAGCAGGATTTTCTGCTATTTCTACTGATTCGTTTACCTAGCAGAGATCTAGAGACTGTTTCATTTTATTAAGATCTTACAAATATGTTAATTAACAGATATTTAAAATATGTGAAACTGATGTTTCATTGTAGTAGCACGGTAACCTCGTTTTTTATTTCGCATATTTTTGTGACGTATTTATTGATCGATAATAATGCGTGTCGTGCTAACAAGACGTGACTACAATTGCCTTATCTTGTATCAATGTTTGCTCGATATCTCGTCGATTAAGATTCACGATTCACCCCTCCTACAGTTTTAATGTGTCTCTTTTACTCGCGTTTTTTTCTACATTTCTTAGAAATAATTAGCAAAAAAAAAAAAAAATATATTTTATCAAAATATTTCAGTTTGATAAATTGATTTCGCCGTATTAATATTTCCGCTAGGCAGTATTACTCAAATTGCAATTTTGTAAATTTATTTGGACGAGACGTACGGCACGTTAAAATTATAATTTTCAGGAAGTTAAATAAAAATCGCGACTTTATGAGCAATATAAAAATAGCTCAGTCGCAAAAGGTATATGGTTGTCATGCACCATACCTTCGTTATTTTCTGTTATATTTGATATAAGCTGCAATTTAGAAAAAATATTGTCTTTCTTGTCGCAGGATAAGGATTAAATTGCTTTGAAAATGGGGGCGATGTTCAGGAGCGAGGAGATGGCCCTTTGCCAGCTGTTCATTCAGCCGGAGACGGCTTACCTTTCTGTTTCCGAACTTGGAGAAACCGGTACGGTGCAATTTCGTGATGTAAGTTGAATTAAATGTAATCTTCTCCATCGATGACTTTATTTAATGTAATTAGTCTGACTAGTCTGTAACTACTTATGATGATTTGAATATGTCAGCTGATGCGTTTAAAGTTATTTTAAAATTATGTTTTTTGTTTTGAGAAATTCATCTTCTGTTATCTTATTTATTATATTTTATAATAATTATTACGGAGAAAGGGAGAAGAGAAAGCGTTTCGTTCTTAAACAATATTAAATTTCTATATCAGTTAGCATAGGTAACTGCAGAAATGTCGCAACTGATCTGTTAACAGCAGAAATATTTAATTTTAAGAATATAAGAATTCTATCAAACTATGAAATGCGTAATTATACTTGTAACAATATTTGTTTAACAGATTAAAGTAAATGATTAGATATGGGATTAACAACTAGATATAGAATGCTATCTTAATTCTTTAACACCGAGACTAAAGTGTTATGTTTATCTAAACACTTAAAAATACTTTATTTAAAAAGTTACAAATTTTGTTTGAAAGTATTATAAATATTTTAATATTACTACGTAAGATTTATATACTTTGTAGTATGTAAATCGTATATAATAAAATTAAAACACACACATTCTAATACTATTATATAAAGTATTACATATAAATTTTGCGTGAGATATAAAACCATTTAATGCATTTTGAAGTTGTATCCTGTGAACAGTCAGGTGATTCAATTTTAATAGGCTGCACATAAGGTTCAATTTTAATGAGCACATTAATGTTCCTGACTACATCGGAAACTAATCATATTAAATTTTGACGTAATGTCTAGCTGAACGGCGACTTGAATTATTTTCAACGGAAATTTGTCAACGAGGTCCGACGATGCGACGAACTGGAACGCAAGCTTCGGTACATCGAGGCGGAGGTCAAGAAAGACGGTGTACCAATCCCGGATAATCTTACGGAACTACCGCGCGCGCCCAACCCACGTGCAATTATCGATCTCGAGGTAAAAAATTTCCTCCGAAATTCGTTGAAAGCTTGTTTCGACGTATACCGCGTAAAATAAATCTGAATGAAATAGCATCAGGCTCGAATCCTTGTGTTTTTGACGATTTAACGATTATACGTTCGTAAAATGTAATGTATTAAAAAAAAATGTTTTACATTTTCTATGGTGGAAAAAAAATATTTTTAGACAGCTACGTTACAATAAAATAGAAAGATGAAAGTTTTTTTTAGCACATGACAAGCATAAATGCGCCGCATTAGTTGCTTTCCATTTATATCAAAACTCAGATAATTCTCACTTGTGACGTCATAACTCAGTTAAATGCACGTTCTTTTTGCATGCTGGTAAGTGAGATTTAACTGAGTTTTTATCCACAATCGAGACCATGTGCTTTAATGAATCTAATAAACTCTCATTAAAAGTGAGGCTATGGACCTGTATTATTATGCGATAGCTTTGTCACCAAAATAAGCAGGTAAATACAAAATGACATATCTTACCTGAGTATAAAATACTCACATAACTGAGTGACTCAGATCACTTGAGTGTAAATGGAAAGTAACTATATTATATGCGAAATGAGTCAGCGTCAGTGAGTGTTTATGTTAAGGTCGGATTTTATGATAACGTTGAAAAATAACAAATGAGAATCGATATTCTAAAAACCTGTGATTAATATTATTATTAATTGTGATTACATAAAAAAATAGCAGAATATTTTGTTATTTACAATATTGATATTCTCTTAAATTGCGTAGTGTTTATTGTATGTTCGATAGTATGTTCGATTTCGATATATCAATCGCATTCTCTCTCTCAACAGGCGCATCTCGAGAAAACAGAGAACGACATACAAGAGCTGAGCCAGAACGCGGTGAACCTGAAGAGCAACTATCTCGAGCTGACGGAATTACAACACGTGCTCGAGAAGACGCAAGCGTTCTTCACGGAGGTACCTAAAGTAGTTCAGCAGCTTTTGTTCGTAGCGCCGTCCTCCTTCGTGTAATTGATGTTACCGTTTTGTCGAAGAATCAAGATTCGTTTCTTCTTCTTCTATATCAACAGGAAGAAGCCAACGATTCGTTCACCAAGGCGCTCATCAACGAGGAAGCACTGAATCCCGTCGTCTCGACTCGCGGACGTCTGGAGTAAGTTACAGTTTTACGGAATCATCACTCAAGCCGGTTCTCTCTCGCGTGTTAAATATATAACGTTAATATATTAAGCTCGCGTGTGTGACATTTAATAATATTAAAAGGACGCTTTTGACGCCTTTGTAAGCGACTCCCCATGCGACTTTGCTGTATACTTTTGTACGCGCGCTTATTCCAACGGGATTTGCCCTGGAATATAAAAACTTCTGCTATATTATTATACATATCTTATCTCTAAAGAATCATTTTAATTATCAATTTAATTATGTAATTAATTCATTGCGATAATATAAATTTGAAAAAAGTAAGTTAAAAAATATAATAAATCATATTCTTGTGGGACAATTTTTTTGGATAAATAAAAATTAAGAAAGTTTTTTAAACAAAAAAATTGCCTTTGATTTATTGCTTTATGTAAATTGTATACAATTTTAGATAATATGATAGATAATTTATTTTGTTATATTTGGGTTTATAGAAAAGAATTTTAGAGATAAAGATTTCAGATAAACAATTTTCTCTTCAAATAATTTTGTTTTATATGACTTGTTTTCGAATGATAAAAATTCTTGTAGCATTACAATTAGAAGTGCGTGTGACAAATGAAATGATACTGTTATACTTAGAATTAGTGTATGTCTACAAGCAACAATTATATGACGCAATAATGTATTCCTTGATAAATTATGATGTTATAATACTTATAATGATATTTAATTTCTTGCAGATTTGTCGGTGGGGTAATAAATCGCGAACGAGTTCCAGCCTTTGAGAGGATGCTTTGGCGTATATCACGCGGAAACGTTTTTCTTCGGCAAACTGAACTTGATAAGCCGCTGGAGGATCCGGCTACGGTTAGCTTTCATCCTTATTTTATTTTAACACATAAAAATTACTTAATTTATTATATTTGCTAATCTTTGTCGGTTATTTATACGCGTGAAAAAGGTGGCACACGCAATATCAAAATAAAATTAACGGACCTCGAAAAATTAATTTAGCTTCGCTTTAATACATGTCGCAAAATGAGAATGTTGCACGTTCATCGATGCGCCTGATCCTTTTTTTGCGACTGTTTTCAGGGCAACGAAATCTATAAAACGGCTTTTGTGGCATTTTTTCAAGGGGAACAATTGAAGACCCGTATTAAAAAGGTCTGCACTGGCTTCCACGCCTCGCTCTATCCATGCCCAACCAGCCATGCAGAACGTCAGGAAATGCTAAAAGGTGTGCGTACACGGCTAGAGGACCTTAAATTGGTGAGATTGTAGTGTCAAAAGAAATTACAAATGTTTAATATTTAAATAGTATATTTACATAATAAGTACTTAATATAAATGTGTGTCTCCTATAAATGTACTGTTAGATCATAACTTTATTTAATATTAATAATAATTAATATTAATTATTATTATGGTCCCAGAGAAAAATTTTCTATATATAATTATATATAAAATATGTCTATACATGTGTTTTCTTTCTCTTGCATAATCTTTGTTTGTATATACAAGAAAAATAATAAGATAAATAATTGAAAAATAATTGGAAAAATAGTTTTTGCATTATTTTTTTACACGAAGGTAAAATTGCGATTAGATTATATAATGTATGTATATAAAATCATATTTTGTTTATAATTATTACATTTTTATATATGATTATATCATATATTACATTTATATATGATGATAATGATGTATATGTTTATATGTATATGGACAATTTTTCCTCATTTTTTCAAGTCACTTTCTTATTAAAAAAATAATGTAAAAAAATTCTTTTAATTATTTTTTAATTCTTTTTATTATTTTTCTTGTTTATACGTTCAGAGATTTTACAAGAGAAAGAAAACATATATAGACATATTTTATACATATGTATATAATTACATATAAACATTTTTTTGGGGGATTAATTTTATTTTTAAATATTACTTGGCAGATTTTAATTAATAACAATATATAATTAAATTATGGAAAAATTTTAATTAATATTTGATTATCTAATCTAGGCAATGAGGAAATGTCTTATTGTATCTGAATAACTTTTCTGCTAAGGTACTAAATCAAACGCAAGATCATCGCCAGCGTGTTCTGCATAACGTAGCGAAGGAATTACCAAACTGGAGTATCATGGTGCGAAAGATGAAAGCTATTTATCACACAATGAATCTGTTCAATATGGACGTGTCGAAAAAATGTCTCATCGGAGAATGCTGGATGCCTATTTCCGATCTCGGGACCGTACAAAATTGTCTTACAGAAGGATCGGTTAGTGTACATATACCTATAAAGAATATCCAATAAAATTATAACGTGGACTACATTCTTTTTGTTGCTTTATATATATTTTAAAAATAAAAAGCTTTAAACGGTTAATGCTACGATAATTGACTAAACTAGAAGCAATATTGTGTTAAATAAAAATATAACTTTTTTGCCAGACATAATAGAAGAAATTTCATTTATTGTCAATAAAAAACTTAATAAGATTAGAAATTATACTTGAGTTAATATTTACAAGTGGATCATTAAGTTTCAAGCAGCTGCGCTTATAGAAACAGCGTCAAATCCGTATTCTGCTAAATAACTTATAATTTGTTGCGAAGCAAAAAGCTTTTGTATTGTTACCGTCTCCTCAGAAGACAACAGTTGGAAACACAAAGATATGAATTATTGAACGAAGGAATGTGGGGTTTTTTTTTTAGCGACAATGTGGCAGCTCCATACCGTCTTTCCTCAACGTGATCCACACGGATGAAAATCCTCCGACGTTCAACAGGACGAACAAGTTTACGAGAGGCTTTCAAAATCTAATTGACGCGTACGGTGTGGCATCGTATCGCGAAGCTAATCCGGCACTTTACACTATCATTACGTTTCCCTTTCTGTTCGCTGTTATGTTCGGCGACGCTGGCCATGGTGAGTAAATCCGAGCGAGCAAGTGGAACGATGAACAAATATGTGAGAAATAGATATATATTTCGTCAAGTAATCGTTATCGGTACGTGACTTTTTGTGTTAGGGCTGATACTGACGCTTTTTGGTTTGGCTATGGTGCTAATGGAGAAGAAGATCAACGCGCAAAAGTCCGACAACGAAATTGGGAATCTATTTTTCGGCGGTCGTTACATCATCCTCCTCATGGGTTTGTTTTCCATCTACAGTGGTTTTATCTACAACGACATATTCGCAAAGTCAGTTAACATATTCGGATCTAGTTGGAGGATCACGTATTCGTACGACGACGTGAGAGATAACAAAACGATAGATTTGTCGCCAAACAAGAACGAGAGTTACCTACAGTATCCCTATCCTCTGGGCGTAGACCCGGTTTGGGCTTTCGCTCAAAACAAAATTGTATTTCACAATTCGTTCAAGATGAAGCTGTCGATTATTCTTGGCGTCGCGCACATGATCTTCGGCGTCTGCATGAACGTCGTCAATATGGTGTAAGTATCGTAATCTTGATGAAAGAAGAAAGAAGTTAAGATCCAGACAGCACGCATGTCCAAAATTGGGACATAAGACGTCTTAAAGACATCTTTGAGATGAAATGTTGTCTAAAAAATGTCTTATGTTCTAATTTTTGACATGGTGGTATCTGGGGAGTGATTGCAAAAATTGTACTACTATCGAAAGAAAATGTAGATGCGTTACATATATAATACACGTATGAATGTCGAGCAGGGTACGTCAAATTGTGTTCTGCGTTTCTTGAAGAAGAATTACGAAAGATTAAACGATATTTTTTTATGTGTACCTATTGCCATGATAGTTAAGGAGTTATTAAGTGATATCTCGAGATAATTCGATAGAAAGCATTTCTGCGAATTTCTGTTCGCATAAAATACTTTTATTCTTTCCGAAGCAGGTTTGATCAAAGTTTTCCGCGACGTTTTGTACATATCGCGCATTGTGACCTTTTTTCAGATATTTCAAGAAATATGCCAGCTTGTTCCTTGAATTTCTACCACAATTGCTCTTCCTTGTATGGCTATTTTGCTACATGACTGTCTTGATGTTTATTAAATGGGTTTTGTACGAGGCTTCGGCTGAAGGTAAATATTAATTTATCTTCAAGTAAGTGATTGCAATATACATATACACACATGCATAATTTCTGTGACGTAATGTGATGCTTTGTAATGCAGATCCAAGACTGACACCAGGTTGCGCACCGTCGGTGTTAATTACATTTATTAACATGATGCTTTTCAAAAATGCCACTGTGCCTGATGGTTGTTCCCAGTACATGTTCGAGGGACAGGATATCTTGCAGAAGGTTTTGCTTTTCGCCGCCCTCTTGTGCGTTCCCGTTATGCTCTTCGGGAAGCCATTATTTATTATATTTTCAAAGAGACATAGACCAGGAAAGATTTACGTAAGTAACTTGTTATTTTGCTTTGTACCGATTAATTCCTATTACTTAATGATTTATTTTATTGTATACTCATAATTTTTAATAATAAAAATGCGGCCTTTGATTTTTACCTTACACCATAAGCGTCACTTGTACATATATACGAAATTAGTAATTTCAGCAAGCTATTAAGCTCATTAGATCATCGCAGATATCGGTGATATATGTATAAACAAAAATTTAGCAAACAATAGCTAATAATATTAAACGTCTCGAAATTGATAGATCATAATATTAGATGAAATGGGAGAATTGGTGTTTTGTACTTAATCACAAATACAAATGAAACACTCGGCTGATGTTACACGTGTTGCTTGCCCAGAGTAACGGGAGTGCATCCCAGGACATCGAGTTGCAGGCCCAAGAACTGCCGGACGCGGGGACCAGCAAGAATGCAGCGGCGGATGATCACGGTCACGACGACAGCTTCAGCGAGCTGATGATCAATCAGATCATCCATACCATAGAATACGTTTTATCCACCGTTTCGCACACTGCCTCCTATCTACGATTATGGGCCCTGTCGTTGGCCCACTCTCAGCTGTCAGAAGTGCTCTGGAACAGAGTGTTGCGAATAGGCTTAGGCGCCGAGGAAGATCAGTACATCAACAGTATTATCCTATTTGCCGTGTTCGCTGTCTGGGCCTTCTTCACCGTTGTCATTCTCGTCTTGATGGAGGGCCTCTCGGCGTTTCTTCACACGCTTCGACTTCATTGGTACGTGTGACATACCAGGCTGTTTCAAAGAGGCTGTGTTTTTTTGATAAAGTGTTTCGTTTCAAGTGAAGTTAGACGAGTCCGAAACTGTTTAAGAAGGAAATTGTAGGGTACCTTTTAAGTGGGAAAAAAATGCAGATTATTTTCTAACTATTTTATTTAATAAGAATTATTTTTAATTGGTTCCACATTTTCAACTTCAGCAAATAATATAAATCTTTTTTTTGTATTAATTTCTAATGTTTAACTTCTAAAATTTTTATTAATAGTTTTTCTGTTGATCTATTTACTGACGTAGAGTGCTAATTGATAAAATTTAGAGAATTAAGGCATTTTATTATCGTATCCTGATGTCTTCTATTAAATTGAATAGATACTTTATTCGCCCCAAGGGGCCTTAAAGGGCGTTTTAAAGGGACGTACCCAACCCTGTACAAAATGTTCTCAATTCTCCCCCTCACGTCCTGGCCTTGTGCGACCATACAATTTGTTTCCCCTCCCTTCGTCTTCCATCCGATCCTCTTCTTCCGCCTCCCTTGCTCCAGCCACCTCTCTGCTTCTCTCCTTTTCGCCACTGCTCTTCCTTTTTCCTTCCGTCTCTCTCCCTCCTCTCGCCCGCCGCCTTCCCTCCTTCTCATTCTATCTTCGCTCTGAAAACAAACTGTGTTTATTTCCATCTCCTCCTCCCCCCCCTTTCCCCCGCCACATCTCTCTCTATCTCCCTTCCTCTCTCCTTTCCATCTTACATCTCTCTTACTCTGCTTTCTTCCTATGGTCCTCGTCCTCGTCCGTATCCATTAATAGTTTCTCCCCCATTTTCCTCGCGATCTCCTCGTCCGTAGTCCTTTTTGGTCTCCCGCCTTCCTCCTCTCTTCTTTCTTTCTCCTCTCTTTCTCTTATCCTCATCTCTACTGACTTGTCTTCATCCATTTTAACTTTAAACCTGCTCCCTTCCTTTCTTCTCGCCTCTAAAACCCTCCATTTATCCTCCTCGCTTCCCATCTTAACTAATACCGTCACCCATTCCCCTCTCTGGCCTATTACACTCACTTCTTTTACCTCTACCCTTACCTTTAATCCATCCGAAAACAGCTCCTTTACCTTCTCCCAATTCGTTCCCTTTCTAATCCATCTCTCTTTCTCGATCCTTATAATCACGTTCTTCTTCCTTTTCTTCCTCTGAATTACCCCTACTCTCCTCGCTATCGTCTCTCTTTCTTTTTCCCGCGTTCTGCTCCAACCTATCCACCTTTCTTTTCAAGCTTTCTATCTCCTCTCTCTGATCCTTTATTTCCTCATCTCTTCTCTTAATACCCTCCTTGACCTCTCTCATTATCTCCCATATCTGATCCTTCACCATCCTTTCCATCGCCTCCTTCTCTATTGTAAATTTCCCTCTGCATTCCATCTTTCTTAGGTTATCTGCAACACGCACAATTAATTACTCTCCTCTCCCTTACTCTGCTTTCCTCTCACGCCCCCCTCTCTCCCTCTGATCTATCATGCTTACCTCTTTCACCTCTACTTTTACTTTTAATCCTTCCGGAACAATTCTTTCAATAATCACCGCTTACTTTCCACTGCCGTTCGCTTCTTCTCACAACTCACCTGCTCTACTGCCACCACGTGCGTTTCTTTCCTGTTCACCTCGCTCTATCCCTTCCTTCGATCTCTCGATCTCACCGCCTGTCCGTCGATACACGTTGCGAAGACGCGTGTTGCGCATCCGCATTACTCTTTTCTGCCGCTCTCGCCTCTTGTACCATCTCCTCGCCTCCATCGCCAGGGCCTGCCAACCTGTCCCTTTGCAAGTCCTCTCCGTCGGTACTTTGATACGATCTTATCCTCCTCATCCACGTTCCTCCACGCCTCCATCACAGCTGCCGCTCTGCCTGCTCCTCTCCTGTCCATTCACCTCCTTTCCTTCTCGTCCTGAGACCTGCCCCCTTCCCTATATCTGTTCTCCGTCAACCATAACCTCTTTCTTCGGGCTCCTTTTCTCCAACCGATTTCTCTTGTGTCCTGCTCCACCTCTTTTCTCACCTCCATTTCCTCCACCTCTTTTCTCACCTCCATTTCCTCCACCTCTTTTCTCACCTCCATTTCCTCCACCTCCTTTCCATCTTCTTCACGCCTTCCATTCCTCCTCCTCCATCCTTCTTCTTCCTATCACCCTTTTCCAAACACTCTGCTCTTCCCTTTATCAAACCGAACTGTTCTCCTGCCGAGGGCTACCATCGATTCCCTGCTGTCTTCTATTATTTACTTTTAATAATATTTATGCTTTAGGGTCGAGTTCATGAGTAAATTCTACGAGGGCTTAGGACATCCCTTCCAACCATTTTACTTCAAGAGCATCTTAGATGCAGAGGATGTCGAGGAATAGATGCTGCCGCTAGTCTTCACAGCAATAATCGTTAGATATATAATTACTGAATATTATGCGCGAAAATTTCTTTATTTTAAATATTTTCATATACGCGAGGCCTTGTCTTGTTGCCTAGGAAAGTACAAGAAGGATTAATTGCCATGGATTGTTTTAAATGAGTGTGACAATGTGCCTTCTTCAACAATTATAGTTATCGATCACGTGTCTATGTACATTGGCCAAATACGCACACGATAATTACAATAAGAGAAGAAGAAGAAGAAATATACGTTTTCTCAATACTTTTTACACGTTGATAACAATGCCGATCAAGACATTGGCGCGCATTATAAAAGTTTATCTTAGATATTCATTTTCAGATTTTCATTTTATTTAATCCACCGAATTTGAAAAAAGAATTTATTTGCGGAGCCGGCTCTAAATTTTGTTGTTAGTAAATTTTCATTTTTATCTGCTTGTATATAATTCTTTTAAATTACTTATAGTTTAATACTTTAAGAAGAGGAAGTGCAACAACGTCTGCGCTTAGTAAAACGAATTCAATTGGTATATCAATTATTTCATTTTAAGATAAGATTTGCGATTAGAGTTAACTCTGCTCGTCCAACGTTAAACGACCATGATCGCGGTATTATTTCAACGGAAGCGGAAAAGAGATATAAAAGACGCATATGATTCAGCAACTACGCTGCTGCTGATGCTGCCGAGTGCGCGTTATATTCATTCCATTAATTACCTAGTAACGTGGACATGCCATAGTCGCTGTAGCTCGTCATTAAGCACGTCGCGCGTTGTAATATTTTATAACGTTGCGCTTATAGTTCATTCTCCGCGCAGAAAAGCTGTAATCGGAGCCGTTGTAATTATGGCGTTACGATGAAGAAATTGGAAAATGAAGAAATTATGTCGATCCGAATCGTGTCCCAGATGACATGCATGTCCCAAATCGAGACATATAACGTCTTAAAGACGTCATTAAGACGCCTTCAAGACATCTTAAAGATATCATTAAGACGTCTTAATGATATATCTTTAAGACGTCATATGTCCCGATTTGGGACATTGTGTTCACTGGGGTGCCGCATCGTACAGCTTGATCGATGCTCGACGGACTCAGACAAGCGGCGAAATGTACATTCTTGTATTACTAGAGTACAAATCCTCCCGAGTGATTGGTAACCAGAGGTATTCGAACTTGCGCGAAGTTACCATAACAACTGTATCCACCATTAGGTATTAAGGCGACGTGTCAAAAAGAGAGCGATGTGTACACACTACACACTCGTGCGCGAGGTATTCCCAGAGATCCCGATTTTCTCTCGACGACGTGATTTTCAGTCGATCTGCGTTATAAAGACGTCAAACATCTTCGGCCTATATAAATAAGGTTTAAAATAAGGGTCTTCTCGTGAATGAAATTCACGTGCCGTGATTGAATAACGAAACCCATTTAAATATTTGCTTTGCTTTTGCAAAGCTAATTAATTTACCCAATGTTATCTCTTCCAGTGCCGAATATCAGTTGTGGCAAGAAATGATGGTTGAAAATCTTCCTTAAGGAAGAAAATAAATTTTTCTTACGGAAAGATTGATTCCTAGTTTAACTTGTGAATTTAATTGAAATTAAGCTCGAGATCTCTGGGATATAATTTGTGTATATATAGATAAATATTCAATATATATTTTATCAATGTGTTAAAATAAATTGATGAGTATTGCATATATTGACGTGTTCTTCACTATTCTCTCTTCTGTTTTTTATTTAATTTTCGAAGACATCACATTGACTATCATTTAAACATACTTACGTGCGTCGTGTAACTGAAAAAAGAAAAAAATGTTGATTAATTACTTGATATAGAAATGGGGAATGTGTGAATCTTATTTACAAGTACGCAACGAATATTATATTTAGATATCCTTTTTAAGAAAATGTCACGCACAAAGTTGTTCCGCATTTCTCATTAGCTCAACGTGCGTGTATTTTCATAATTAGTATATAGTACACTACAAATTATAACGGACTGGATTTATTTTACATATTTCATAGATTATGGATATTAAAATAACTCCGTTGAAAATATTAGCGGATTAACCCTTTAAATTCCGTGTACTTTCAACAGATTTATATGCTTCTTTCTCTAAAAATGAAAACAATTATCCTTAATTTTTTTTCTTTTGCGTAAAATGGAAAGATTCTTTATTGGCAAACTTCGAAATGCGATAATTAACGTTTGATTAAATACAGAAATGTGTCATATTGGATCATACATCTTTTGTCTGCTGTAGCTTTCACAAAGGAACGAAGAAATTACTTTCAATTAGAAAAGGAATAAAATGATCTTAAAGTGTTTTAAACTTTTTCCAATACAAGAAAGTCGTTTAATCAACTTTTCCTGGTCTTCATTTTCTTGCTATTTGAGACATCCTGTCTCCGCGCAGAAACAAATGAAAATTCGTAAGCCTCTTCTAATTAGAACGACTTGTACGACGTAACGTGTTGTATCCCCACTGCTTGTAAATAAGTCACCGGGAATTCGCAATTAGGACACGTCCAACTGTTTTACGGTGCGTCCGAAGATGGTATCAATTTAATTAAAGTCTGGCGGCGATAATTAAATCGTGACCGCCTCCTTGTGAAAGAATTCATCATGATATGCAAAATAATGCATCAATATCAGCCGCCTTCAAGACCGTACAGGTTGAGAAATAATCAAAAAATAAAAACAAAAAGATTCCGTACACAGTTATCACAAGTAAATAGAGATGTGTTATTTTCAGTCGAGTTGGATCTTTGGTAGCCTAATAATATTTTTATTTACGTCGCCTGAAGCAATGAATGTTTTCCTTAATATTTACTGGTTATTGCGATGAAATCACTACATGCCTCAGTCGAATTGATTGAATTAGTCAAATTGGTAAAGACGCCAGTCACAGATTGGAGGGAGGTCCAGGTCTTCGAACCCTGACTGGAATAATATTTTTTGCAATAAATCTTGTAGTGATTTAAAGGATGCTTATTATCATTATTATTAAATTGATTTAATTATGTGAATTTACTATTCGAACTAGACTGTGTTTCAAGACTGATAAAACAATTGATGTGTGCTGAGTTTGCAGTGACAACAGTTTGCTGAGTGGAAAAATGTACATAAATTTACACAAAAGATATTAGGCTACAAAGATCCAGCCCAGCCGAAAATGGCATATCTATAACTTGCTTGTGGTATTCACGTATTGATCAAATTCCACTTATTATTGTTGATTTTATAGTTAATCAGACATTTAATGATTACAATTATTAATGCAATTACGTTGTTAAGATTTAATATTGCATTAATAATTAATACATTTTGTTTAATCAATTTAATATATATTAAATTCAATTTAATGGTTGTGAATCCCAAAATGGCTACCAATTTTGATCAAACAATTATTTTTTGTTATGATTAATTAGCTTCTGACTTTTAGAGATGTAAATGTTTATTGCAAAACGTGTGCAAGATATAAACCAAGGTATCAACGAAATCCGCTTCTCACGCATTAAATCGATCGCGGATTTACTTTTCAATCGACACGAGGAAAGAGCTCTGTCACGAATTGTCGCGAAGAGAGATATGAAAGCGCAATAAAAAGTTGCTTATTTAAGTGAAATAATCGCGCTTCCATCGGACTTTGCCCAGAAAATAAAAATTTGAAATTAATATCTGTTTTTATTGCATCCGGAAAAGTGTATAAAATAAAAAAAAGTATTTATTGTTTCGTACTCTTTGAAAGCCATTTATTTGATGTTTAATACAATCGGGGAATGTTTTTAGATTTATTATATTAAATAATGATTGGTCTTGACGGTTATAAGTTTAAATAACGTGTAATCACAAGAAAATTTGATTAACGTAATGTCTAATAATCTAATGTAATGTATAATAATCATCCCTTGTTTATTATTTAAAGAATTTTACGAAAGTTCCAAAAAAATGTTATACGCAAACTATTCACCGGAACTATTTGCAAAGTTATATGGGGTTGAATATTGCGGATCGCTATGCAGAAGTCAATCTCGACGAGGGCGAAGATCGGAGGACTTCTATTAACTCGAACCAATAGCTTTGAAGCTATTCGATCGTTATTGATCGCACGAAGCTCTCTCTTTCTCCCTCTCTCGTGTTTCGCGATCTTCCACTTGGAGCACGACGGCATGGCATGGCATGGCACTTCCGCCACTTCCGATCCAATCCTACGGGAGATCGAATATGCGGCAACGATCGCACCGTGGGTATTTGACAGAGTTGCGCGCGCTGATGCAACGTTTTCTCCGATTTAATGGGCGAGAACAGAGCGAGAGTTCAGTAGGCGACGCGCGCTCCCTGCCACATCGTGTGTTCCCGTATATATCCCGAGCGCCAGCATCCCTCGCGCATGGACCCGTACGCGCTCGATAACGCAGGTGAGTGTACGATCATCAGGGTCGGATTTATATATATGTGTATAATATATAAATTGAAGCTTTACGGCTCACACAGTTGCGAGGAGTTGTCCCATTTTCCCAAGGGGCACGTCCCACTTCCCGAAATTATTCTCGAGCATTTATCTGAAATGCGTTCTCCCAGATTTCCGCCAGAACGAATAGATGAATGAAGAGTTAGATAAGTTTCTCTTCGTTTTTCTAGATTTCTCTTATGCTTATTTACAATAAACAAACAAAAAATGAATCGGAAGTGATAATTACTTCGTTAATTATACTGTCTTCTTAAAAAATTTATAAAATTTCCAGGTGCTATTTCATTGAGATTTATTAACAATGTTTATTCAAGAAACATGAGCCGTTCGCGGAACACTCAGCAAATGATAGAACGTTTTGAAGATATTTATAAATCGTTTATTTTCGACTTTTAACCGCTTTCAATTTAGTTGGTAGAATTTCAAGATTACGGCTTAGAGCTGCAGTACAGTTTAATCTCGCTGATGCCGGCGACGTTATGCACGTGTGGAATTTCGGGAATTCACAGGCACGGGAGCGTTATAGTGTCTTGCTAATTTCGCATAAAAGTAATTGATATATGAATCGCGTTAAACATTTCATTAATTATATTAAATCGAATCATCTAAATTTCACAGTAAGTAGTTTCGCCACTAATATATTAGAGTGATTGCGATAGTCACTCCAAAAGAGAGGGTTGTCACTCTAATTTGAGTAAATGCAGACACTCATAAGGCAGGAGTGAATTTTACAAATTTTTAGAGCGGTACTCTATCGGAGTGATATGGTCTCACTCTAAAGCTATAGTAAATCATGATTTTTTTTACTTATAGAGTGACATAATTCACTCCTATGGACACTGATTTACTGCACTCGAAAAGAGTGTTCTTTTACTGAAATGGAGTGCGATTTCACTTCAACTTATAGAGCGCAATTTACCTTTTCTTGGCGAATCACTCGAAGTTCACAGGCTCAATTTTCACTTTTCGTTACACTTGCATTTCACTCGTTTTGAGTGATATTTCGCTCTTCGACTTTTAGAGAGCGCGTTGAAAGGGAGATATGCGAGCAGCGTTGTGCAGGTAGTTGCTCGGTAGTTATTTTCTAATCGTCGGACAACCAAGAAGACAATTGTTGTCAACTGTTGCGTCGTAGCTTGCGTATAAGTTATAAGTCATAACGCCATAGGACGTATTCTTCCTCAAATAGCGAGCGCGTCTGCACCGGTGAGTCTCGTGAAGCGCGGAAGCTCGACGTGACATTGAGGATCAGAAACTTCGTGAAGCGTGTTATGTGTTGCGTTAGTAATTGCTTAGCCGTGATGCGCGGTACATTTTAGCACGGAATTTAAGAAATAAATATATTTTGTTTAGTTATCATTATTTTTATTATTATGTGATCTCTTTCTCTAGTTGATTTTTAATTTATTAATAAACAATTAAAGATAAACCGACTGAAATCAGAATTAATTATTCGTGTCTTATTTTAATACAATTTAATCTTCGATAACTCGACAAGCTTCCAGGTGTCGTTTATATAATAGATATCGTCTTATCTAACAATAAATGATGTTGAAAGTATTTAAATGAAATACAAATAACGAGAGGATTTAAAACTTTCTCTCTCTCTCATACAAAATAAGTTTTATAATAAAATACAAAATACATAATATACGTTATGATAGATTATCATTGATAGTATCAGTTAAGAAATAAACTGAATAAGGATCACATGGTTCTTTTATAGCAACTTGAAGTGTCCAGCATGAGCTTTACGAAATTTTCCAGAGAGAGAGAGAGATAGAGAGAGAGAGAGAGAGGGAGAGAGAGAGAGAGAGATAGAGGGAGAGAGAGAGGATCTTTTCCTATCATCGTTAATTCTATGGCGAAAAAAAATTCGCGGATAACCGACGTGACCATTTTTCAAACTTTATGATTGGAAAAGCGTTGGGCCAGGCGACAAAGTTTTTCCATTAGCTAGGAAGAGAGGAGTGAGTCGGCGGTTTCATCAGGGCCGAGAATCTCCCGCGTCCTCCCGGAAGATTCTTTCTGAATTGCATCCTCGCCATTAGGATCATAGCGTGCTCTAAAGCGCCCCGCGTCCTTCCCGTTATTTAGCATACTCTCAAACTTTCCTCGGCTAGTTCATCTCGCCGAAAGTAGCGAGATATAAGTCGGATGTCAACAAATTTATTTCCTCGTTGATTCTCTCTCTCTCTCTCTCTCTCTCTCTCAGATTATTTCAGCGTCTCACAAGAAGGATTTTACAGTGAGCGGAAACAGGGTGTCGCTTGAACTTTCAATCACATCTACCACAGAAATTGTCTACTCATACAATTAAAATCTTCTTGATCACTAAACATTTACATGTAGGGAAACCACAATAATAATTCTGTCATATAAATAATGGAAGGGTTTTACATAAGAAAGCGATTATTGAGTAAGTTTATTTTTCTGTAAAAGTGCTTGTATTTGAATATTTTTACAAACTACGTGATCGTCCTGCGATTTAATAATTTTATTTCCTAAATTTCGAAGGCATCCATTGAATGTTTCCTATATATACGTGTACAGTTTTATAAAAATTGAAGTCACGGTATTACGGCGAACTATTACTATGTAAATAGCGCTACTATATAAATCTAATCAACGGAATATATTGATAATTTTCTAAAATAGAAACTGTTTTCATACATAATTCTTGTGTATCAAAAATATTGTCCTTCGTTGCATATATACATATATTTTGTTATTAAAATTTCAGAATACTTAAAAAAAATTTTTTTTCATAAAGATAGATAATTAAATATAATATTGTTAATATAAATTTCTTTCTCATATATGTATATTTTTCCATATAAACTCTAGTAGTATGTTCTATAAGCAGAAATAAGAGAGAAATGTTATATAAACATAGGCCCTAAAATGCTTTATTAGAAGTTATAGCAAAAATACGAAATATATAAGAAACAACCCAAACAGTCTTAACCCTTGAACACCTCACTTCCTGGGCCACCCGTTATAGCCCAGGAAAATTAGACAAACAAATAACAAATCTGCAGAAAAATTTGTTTCTTTGTGTATTCTTTGTTTGTGAAAACTCGCAGCATTTTGCGACAATATTTTACAACCCAGATAACACAATGTCCAAAATCGGGACATAAGATGTTTTAAAGACATCCATAAGACATCCATAAGACATCATTAAGACATCCATATTATACAACGTCTTAACTACGTCATTAAGACATCATTAAGACATTGTGTTATCTGGGAAGGTATATTGCTGGTTATTAGTATTTATACAGGTTTTCATGATCATTTTCAATTAATTCAAATAGTAAACACGAATAGAAGAAACGGATAAGATAACGGCGTGTTACATAGCTATGTCAAGACCATTATTATTTCTTCAATACAAAATGTTAACCTTTATTTCTATAACTTTCTAATAAAGGATTTTAATGGGATCTATGTTTATATAACATTTATTTTGTATTTCTGCTCATAAAACACGTACTATATAATAGTAAAGTTTGTTACGGAAAAATCTAGGACATCCTGTATGATGTATATACATATATGCAATTTCAAGAAATGATTCTCTCTTGCTTTATTTGTACATGATATATAAATTATTTCTAAATGTCTTCTTTTCAATAGTAAATTGTGCGTATTATTAGTTAGTAAATTTAGCTAGGCTAATTAAAAAAAAAAGTATTTGTAATTTTTAATATCAGTACCTATATCTATGCAGTACGATGTTCTCATGATGTCGAGACTAAGGTATGTCCGTTTTTATCTCAGCAAATTATAGCTATAAATACTAATTGAAGGCACTTAGTGAATTTCCTAAGACAATACGGTCGTTTATATATCATTCAATTTCTCCTTTTCGTCTTTTTCGTGTATCTTGTTCATCGTGACGTCGCGATCGCTCGTGGCGGTTTTCGTGCCGCCGCCCATGCAGGTGGTGAAGCAAGTGTCGCCCTTGCCGAAGTTCTCGCCGTCCTCGATGGACTCCGGCATCGGTTGATTCAGCGTTTCCGGTAGGTAGAGCGCCAGGAAGCCTGCCACCAGGGCGACGAGGCCGAAGAACCCGGCTGGCATTCGCGGGTCCAGCGAGTCCAGTAGGAAGATCATAGGCGTCAGAGCGCCGCTGAGACGCGCGCACATGGAGCCGATACCGAGCGCCGTGTTCCTCACTACCGTGGGAAACAGCTCGGCCGTGTAGTTGTACACTATGGCGAACGAGCCGGCAATGCAACCCTTGCCCAGGAGCACTATCGTGACCTTGGCCACGGCCGCCAGTTCGTCGGTGGCACCGGTGATGATAGCGGCGCATATACAGCACAACCCGCCTATCATCAAGAACGCGCTGACCAGGCATCGCCTGCCGGTGCGGTCCATAGTGAATATTATCAAAATGTATACCGGAAATTCCAGCACCCCGCTGAGGAATAACATGATAAACGGATTGCCGACGAGATTGCCCATGTTGAGCGCCAGTCCATAATAAGCGATCGAGTTAGCGAACCAGTTGAGACATATATTCAGACTTTTCTTGCGGAGATTCGGCGTCCTAAAGAGATCCAGCGCGCCGTGCGACTTGTCCTCCTTGGTCTCCTGCTGCAGCTTTGATTTGCTGATCAACTTGGCGGCGTCCACGTGGACGTTGCTGCCGTTCACCTTTAAACCCCTCTGTACGATGATAATCGCCTCGGCGGCGCGATTGTGCGCCCACAGCCACCTGGGCGACTCGTCCATCCACCACCAGTGGCCGAGCAGGACCGCGCTGTGCATACCGTATACAATCTGCAGCCACATGCGGTCCTTGAGAACGGCGCCCCACACAGCCACCAGCATAAAACCCGCGGCGAAGGCCAATTGGAACAATATGCCGCACACTGGTCCTCCTGGACGGACCCACTAACTCCATCGTCAGCACGAATCCGGTGATGTACGCGCCGGCGGAGCCAAAGATACCGTACAGGAAACGGATTGCCAGGAAGATATAGTAGTTGTTGATCAGGGCGACTAATACTCCGAGCGTCAACTGTGCCACGGCGGAGACGTAGAATATAATCTTCCTGCCGTATTTGTCTGCCATACTGCCGAGGGTAACCGCGCCCACGAATACGCCGAACATGTACGAGGATTGTGCCGCGGCGCCCATCCAACGTCGCGAGCAAACGAAGTTCCACTCCATGCCGCGCGAGGATTGAAAGTGCGTCGTGTCGTAGGTCCACGAGTCGCATTCCCGGGTAACGTTCTCGTGGTCCAAATAGTGACAACTATCGAGACGGCGTGGAAGATGTTCTAGCACGTCCGAGGAATCGTTCCAGTTGTGAACGGTGTAGTTGAACAATTCCTTGGTCAGGACGGACGACACATTCGCTTTCGGAATGTCGCAGTGATGCGTTGGCACCGCCGCGACTGTCAGTAGAGACAGCATGTGCACACCGGCCGTAAGGGCGGCGAGTAAGTGAAGGCAGTACTGCCGGAACTGATATTTGCCGAATTCACCCAGGTGGGACATGAGCTCCTCGAGATCTTTGTCCACGCTCGCCATCTCGGCCGCTCGTTGAGTTCGCAGTCGGGAAATTTATCTGGGTACCTTGACGGGTATCGTGGTTATTTAAATCGTTGGTCGTCCTCGTGTTAGGCGCTGCATACGATTACGCTGAAAGGACATTTGTAGATGTAAGTTATTCAGCGTACTAATCGCGAATATAAAAGATTGCGGATTTACATTTTATACGTACATATGTATATACGTATATAGATAAAATTTCTCGTCAAGAATTATTACAATATCTATAAAGATAATTTATATTTAATATATAAATAAAATAAAGCTTCTGTTAATAAATAAAATGGCAATCTTGCTTAAAAATACTTAAAAAACATTAACACATAGAGAGAGATATATAGGGTGCTTTCCAGCAAAAGACATATAAGACACAGTATAATATTGTGTTCAACACGGGATGTTCCAAGTTCCAACAGTGACAAAGTGTTACACAGCTCGACACAGTAAAAATCTAAGTTTCAGCGTGTAGGTAAAGCATGTTAGTGCTACCATTTCAAAAAACATTTAGTAGCCATGCTTATTCTTAAATATGAGTTACTACAATACGAAAATTAAAAAATATTTTTATTAAAAGTACAATTTACCTTATATAATTTAATTAGAGTTACGAGACGCTGACAGAAGTAAAAATTATGAAAAAGTTGGGGAGTTGTAAAAAGTATGTTAATTATAGGAGTATAAATTTTTTGTTATTTGCTATTAAGTACATTTAACAATATCTTAGTGTACAAAAATTATATTTTAATAGTGAATATTATTATCACTGTGTTTTTTAGAATAGCATTATTTAAAACTGTAACACGAGAACGTTATTCGGACAACTTTAAATGTTTACTATAATTATTTGCATTCACGGAGACTTTTCGCAGATTTTAATAAATAACCGTTATTTATTTATTTATTTCACGAGCACAAATTTTTCAGTAAAGAGATTAAATTTAATTTTATATATTTTTTTATTTTGCGAAATATTGTTTTTTTTTTAAATCCACTCCATGAACCGATAATTATAATCCTAATGAATAAAGAAATTCATTATACTGATTTCAGATCACTCCTGTTGAGGCTAGGATGGTTACTGTTGAAGTATGATTCTTTTGCAGAACAGAATTGAAATGGACAAAATGATGCTAATATGTATCATAAAATCTAGAATTTTATACAAAAATATATTTTTAAATGTAGATAACATACAAAGCAAGTATTAGACATATGTAACAAAAAGTTCATACTTATATTAATTTATAACTTTTTACAACTTCCTAAATTTTTCCTAATTTTTACTTCTGTCAGAGTATTAAATTGTTGAGACCTACTATCACAAAAACCGTTACTCCTTGAGAGACTTATAGGCCCGTGCAATAGAGCACATTTTACGGATAAGAAAAAATATTAAATATTAGAATCGGAATTAGAAATGATAATTAATTAAACATAATGCATAATGGAAAAGAATAAAATATAACACATTCCTACATTTTCATATCCGAATATTTAATATTTATTACAGAAATATTTCTACATTTATATATCCTAATATTTAATATATACTATTATTCCTAATATGTGTTCTATTGTGCACAGGGTCTTATAATTTAACAATTTAAAATCATAAGTTTATTATAGATGCGGTAAATACTCCTAAAAATAAGAATGGAAAACTATAATGTACTGTGGGCACGTATTATGAAACTTTTCGGAATGGATTCCGATCGGAATTGTTCAGTTATTTCTTAGATTTCTATTGTCTTTTCTAGGGAAAACGGAATTATTCCGATCGGAATCCATTCCGAAAAGTTCCATAATACGTGCCCTGGTGTTACACTAAGAAACTAAACTGCGTTCTAACAAGTATTTTACACGGTGTAGCACAGTGTAACACAGTGTGTTCTTGCTGGAGAGCACCCATATATGTATAGAAAAAATAATTTCTATCGAACTGTGTCAGAGATAAAATGATAGTTTAACTTTTAACATTTAAGTTGGGGATGTCTTGTAGCTCAGTGTGAGTGCTGTTACGTGCCATAACTCTAGATTTTTCATATTTAGAAATTCCGTTTCTAAATTCTCAAGATAATTTTTAACACTACATATTTGTCTAGGCCTTTACCCTTACGTAACTTACTTCAAATCCCTTTTTCAATATCTTCTGATCACAGCTATAAATTAATCCTATGCTAACAGATCTTTTCGTCATATACTAAACTTTATTTTATTGTTCTTTAATCAGCCGCTCCAATCGTTACTTCCGACATTAGAACGCATTACGTTATTGGTTAGGACTTATCGATAAAAAATCGTATAAAAGAAGATCCCTGTTGAACTCGAGTTAGTTCTTGTCTAGTTCTTGTCAAGTTCTTGTCTAGTTCTTGTCTAGTTCTTGTCCATCCTGATAACTGTCTACGATAGAAAAAGATAAAAAATTTCTTATCGTTTTTAATATGGTTAGTGAATCGTTTATTTACGATACTCTATCAGAAATTCATGTTACAAAATACTTGGGATCCTATTGTAAATGTCTTATCAACTGCACATCAGTCTCTATCGTTTTTAATACGGTTAATGAATCGTTTGAATCGGTTTTAGTCAATCCATTTCAATCGTTATAAATCCGTGAATTAAGGAATTAGATTCATACAGATTCATTTCTTTCAATTGGTTGCAACTAGCGCCAGGAGTCGGGGAGGCCGCTGGGCTCGGTGTTCGGTGTCCGGGAGTCCGGAGCGGCTACCGCCAGGAGGTTCTTATAGGAAGAGATCCCTCCAATTACGATACTGGATTTTTCTGCTTTTCGCCTCGCAGGGGGTCTGCTTAAATATTATGACTGGATGTATTTTAAACACCAGGAGCGCTTTCCATCATGCGCGGCCTAGTGGCATTGTCGCGAATTAATCGCCGATTGGTTGATGCGGATTGAATTTATATCATTGATATAAGTACGATAGAAAACGAACCGATTTGCTGCCGTAAAGAAGATGATAAGTTGTATGTCAGAAAATCCTGATAAGAAACGATAGATACATCGGTTCGGTTAAGTTGTATAAATATCGACGAGATGTCTATCGTTTTAACTTTATAAAAACATATACAAAGTAGAAGGCTTTCAAACGATTCAATTTATATCATTGATATAGAAAACGAACCGATTAGCTGCTGTACAGAAAATGATAAGTTGTATGTCGGAAAATCCTGATAAGAAACGATAGATGTATTGGTTCGGTTAAGTCATATAAATATCGATAAGATATGTCTATCATTTTGTTCTTATATATCCGTATTAATGCATACGGCAAAATTATTACCATAAATAACGATATATACTATATCGTGTATATATGATTGATTCAGACGGGCAATAATTGTACATATAGAAAACGATTCGTAACTATAACATTTATATAGTTATTTCCTTATTCGGATCTAAAACGATAGAAACCGATTCGATTCGATTAATAATGTTTTATCTGTCTTTTAAATATGGAACGATAGAACCGATAAGATACGATTAAAAATGATACAGATATAGCCGTTTTTAATCATTTTCTATCGGAGATGGTTACCAGGGCAGTCTTATCTAGTACTTGCCCTGCTAAGTTCTGCTCAGTCAGTCGTCAAATCCAGTCTCAACGATTACATCTTCGATTCACCATTTACCTGTGTCTGAATAAAGTCTTTAATGGACAATTGCCATCAATCATTTCAACATTCAACATTACGTGGTTTCTCGCTCGTAACAGTGTTAAAAAAATGTCGGTAATTACTGTTACTACAGCATCCCCTTAAGAGAAAACAAAAATAATTTGAAGAGTTCTAAGAACTCGAGATTACATGAAGGATCCCCCGATTAAGGGGTAGATATTGATAAATTATAGATTGCATATTTGCATCTCTTTTCAATGTTTCTGTATTGTCATGTGAAATGGGTTCTTTGCAAGTTTTTTTCCCATACTTCTCATTCTGGAGTTAAATCGTTTTTCCAACACACTTATATTATGTAATTAGTATAATTAAATCAGATGTTATATGCAAGTTATGGGTTGAGTTCCTAGGTACTGCAGTTTGCTAGTTGATAGGATAAAAAAAAACCTTTAAGCATTAAGATCGTATATTGATTTTTTAATTAAATTACATTTCTACAAATTGTGCTAAATAAAAATTAAGACATTCAAATTTATCGAAAATATATAACGTTATAATTCAATAAATTTTCAAACATTGATTAAATAATTAATAAATATTCTCATTTTTGTTAGAATTTTTTAGGTAATGTAATTAATAGATTATTACTTTATTCTTTTTAAATATTTGTCAAAAATATTACATTATTTTCGAACAAAATTTTAATTACATATTAATTATTATATGTTGCATATATTGGTTTAGTCAAGTCAATAATTAAGTTCGATCGAAACCGAAATCGAAATTTTCATGAAAATCCTTTCATAGGAAGTTAATTTTTCTGATAATTATAAATTTTATTTGTGTTAGAGGCATCGAGTTTTTTTTATCTTGAAGTATGCAGTTATTACGCAGAAAACACGATGCTATATTTTAACAACCTTAGATTATTAATTGGAAATAATTTTGTTAATTCAATATGCCATACTCTTGTTTAATAAAAATAAGTATTCGTTTCATTAATACTCTGAATCAAGAGACGGCATATAGTGTCTCGTGCCAAGTGTTATATGCGCAACGAGACACAGACCGTGTATTTATACTATTTATACGCGAAACTACTTGAGAGATTCTTACTCTAGATTATCGGATCTCAATAACGGTTGAACCGGCCAAATTCTGAGTAGGCTCAATCGATAGCTTGAATTCGAATTATAAATAAAACTGTTTATTTTTCATTTAGGTGTCCTACGAGCGGAGATATTGTGATGCAAAGTTGAAATGTCAATTTTTCTGTTTTCTTGCGCCAAGTTTTTTTACATTAAATATTTTTTAAATTTTGATTAAATTAAAAAAATGCAACAGCTTCTTTCCAAAAATTTATTCCTACTTGGTGTCATTTTCTGATATTATATTTTTTGTAGGTAGACAGGCGCGTATATTTGACGCCTTTTTTGTGCCTTTTTTTAAAAAAGTAAATTTTTATAAATTAAATTATCAGGATTATTTTTAATTAGATCTAATGCTGTTATATTATAATATATAATATAGATATTATACGTTATATTATAATAAATTATTCTTTTCTGTAGAAAACATATTTTTTAATTACGATAATTATTTTGCGTACAATGCTGAAAAATCTGGTATGTCGATAATGCAATCTTTTTTCGTATTACGTTGCAAATTATATTTGACCTTTTTACGTGACGCATTTTTGCAGCAAAATGCTGATGCCTAAACTTTTATTATACTTTGATCCAATTGCTTAATTGATTAAATAACTTGAAAATTAGTATATTAATTCTTTCTTTATACAATAGAAATTAAATTTCTCGGTAATTTTACGGTAATGTAATACATGTATATGTATATCATTAAAGTACCTATAAAAAATAATAGAAATAGAAATATGTAGATTGTCGTAATAATATTGACGCGCGATATGTGAAATTCTATATTGTGATAAATTGGGATCTAATTAACTGCCATTAAAAGTTAGAAATTGGTTTACCGAACACAAATCAGACATAAAGCTTTTAACACAAAGCTTATTGTTGATATTAAAAGGTACCTTTCGCCTATAATTATGCAGCGCACGACAAGTAGCATCCACTCGATCACAACAGGATATCACAAAAAATGACAAGTGGATGGCTCGTGTGTGGATGATCGATAAACCTGCCTGTACATCGGTCCCGATCGCGAAACGTGGGAGAGCGGCTGCGCGAACCACCGCTGCCTAATGCCTTCGGCGAGCTGAGGAGAACGACTGGTTTTCCGTTCTCCAACTTGAATCCAGGAGATTGGACGATTCCTCCAAGTAGACTTTATAGTACTTAACGAAATTTGCGGCTGCTCTTGCACGCGACACAGTCACTCGCGATCGTCACTCGCGCTCAATCTCTTCCGCGTGATGGATTATTCCTTTTAGACCAGTAAATTCCACTCTGCGAGATGCAGCGCCCGTCCGGAAAAAAGAGTTTCGCGCAAGGCGATTGCGTTATCAATAACCGACGACCATAGTCGAGTGCTTATAAATAGTTGTTGCCTGCAAATTATTAAAAGTACTCAACACACATGACCTTACGCAGTAATGTATTTACTGTGATTACTAGCAGTAGTTCCATGTAAAATTTCTTAATAGAATAAGTAATCTTTCTGCTGTTATTTTTTATTAAATTAAATAGTCTTCTTATTGCATTTCTTGTGTACACTGTGGCTTTCAGAGTAGAGATTAGAAAGGATAAAAAATCATAAAGAAGGAAATACCATATTATTACTCATGTTCGTCTATTAAATCTATTTTATCCTAAGGAATCATTGATTGCGTAAATTAAATGTAAATGAAATGAATAAAAAATAATATTTCATAATAATTACATTTTCTCTTTTTTTGAAAGATGTAGATAGTTTATAATATGTGAAGCAAAAATATATAATAAATATATTTATGATAATATATTTTACAAAATTATTAAAATTATTAGTTATTACATTTTAAGTAGCTCTCTTTTAGGGTCCAGATTCAATTCCAATTCAATTTTGATTACTAGATGATCATTTTTACACAATTATTTAGGTAATATTATTATCTAATCAATCCGATTGCGAAAGTGTAGAGTTTCGATTTTTTTTCGCCCTAATTATTGATAGTATCTTTGATTTTAAATTTATATATCATATTTTTAAAATAATATTTCAAGTAATAAGCTATTGAAAAGTGAAAAAACACTTGTGGTTTCAACTTGTGAAGTAAACCAGATTTCTTATCAGTCACATGTTACTGTATCACTGTACTGATTATGCTTGCAAACTCTCGGCACTGTAGTTTTGAGAGCGTGTTACGGATGGTACTGATCGATGATAGCAGTTACTCGATACTCGAATAATAACACGTATATGCGTGACCATCGAAGCATGACGATATCGCATATTATCACAGTATTTCTTTATGTATACATATCTATCGCGGAATATTGCTGACATTTTACTTTGATAAACGCTCACTTTTTGCGTCGAGGTGCCAATCTCCGTGGTATCGAAGTTTATAGAATAAAGAAGAGAAAGGAATCAACTTTTTGCGATATTATGAAATTACTTCGTCATTTAGAGAGAAAACAGAACGTTGAATACCGAATGAGAAGCTGTTGATTTCGGGATTAAATTTATGTTTTTATGAAAATATCATGAGATAAAAGCACGCAATTACTAGAAATTGATGATTATTAAAAGTATTGTTTAATTATCAATTATTTTCATCGTAATACGCTAAACGATATAAAAAGATTTTATGAAGTCAGTTAATCCCATAACATTGTTAATTGGCATCAGCTTCATACTTAATTATAAATTGCCTTGAGTCTACAAAAAATTATAAAGATTCGTCGCCTACGGAATATTTCAGCGTGACTTTGTCGACTTCGAGAATACAGTTGCTACGGTCTCTACCTATGCCGCGTGAGGCTCATTTTGTCATTGTGTCGGTTATTTTCGCGGCAGCAAATGTCGCGACACAAATAAATGCGACAGCTTTATACGCCGCGATAGCTTCACGTTGAAAACTAATCTGTCATTATCATAAATCCATCACATCATTCCTAGATTTTGATACCGCTGGTAATCGCACGGCGTCCGCGATAACGCGGGTCTTAAAAAGTTTCACATTTGAATGTTTATTGCGTAATTGAATATTTCATCCTAACGTGCACGTTTCTTTTATCCTGAATCGTTAATTGATAGAATAATTGAAACCAATGTTGGAGAGATCCTCGATAGAATCAATTTACTGCGTTTTCTTCAAAAATTTCGAACACGAGACGCGCATCTCTGTATAATTTTAAAACAACAATTTTGATACCACTGTCACTATCAGCATCACTATGCTGCTCCTTCTCGAACTTCTTGCGACACATTGTCCCGCGGCGGAATCAGCGGATGGCTATATTCTTTCAGAGACGAAGCTGATAACTGTGTCAATGAACGCAGAAGTGGAAATGGGGTACGCCGAACTCCACAGTGCGTAATTGGTTGACATTAAATAAATTATTGTTTGGTTGATTAACCGCTGTTAGATGATGATAATATGCTCACACACGTGCCAACACATCTTTGCCGCCGGCCGACTTTAAACGATATGTTTGCCACACGTTAAGTAATGCCCAGCAAGCTTTGATGCTACTTTGAATTTCTGGAGCGTCATTGGTCCAAACTCTTCTTCAATTAAGCGTGTACTTAAGCGTGTGCCTTGCATCCTTGACATTACATAGCCAGCCTATAGCGAGGCGATAATTGCCTGATCGTCGTGGGACGTGCGAGAAATTGCGGCTGCTCGGTCTCGTGAAAGACGACAAGTAGATAGATTATTCATAATTAGTCGATGTTTCAAGTTGCCAAAGCCCACTTCGTGCGTCGAAAGATCGATCGGCAATCGCGCGTATTCACTTGCGATCTGTCCGTGAGTCGATCTGTCGCATTTAACGAAATTTGACGTACACGGAAACGTAATGACTGTGATCGGTTTTGCGACTGATTCTTGACTGGCAGATCTGCAGGAGTTTCCTTTTCTTGTTTTCGAACTGCTGATTGATCAATAATTTATGGTAATCCTAAGTCGTTATCGCTTTAACGAGTTTTTGCGAATACATTAAAATAGTTTGCCTTGCTTTTAATGCAATTGCGGTGTTCCTCGCGCGTGCACTGAGAAAAAAAATTGTTAATCTGAAAAAATATTTAGTCCGATACGTTCAACTAAACATTTTAGTTAATTAACTAAACATTAGTTGTTCCAGCAATTTATTTAGTTCCTTTAATCAAGAATTAATTAATTCAACTAATGTTTAGTTAACTAACTAAAATGTTTAGTTGAACGTATCGGACTAAATACTTTTTGGGATTAACAAATTTCTTTTCTTAGTGTGTAGACGCGAGCGCTTGAATGATCGTCGATGAAAGAGAAAGTTATTGCCGGGGCCTGAATCGTTTTTATCCACGAGAAGCGAGGACAAAATTTCGAGATAATTTGTGCCAGCGACACGACGACAAACACGCCCCGTGTGTAGGTACGACTGACAATGTCGATTGAGTGACCAATATATATTGTTTTGTCATTTCGTTCAGCAAAATCGAGTTTCAAGATAATATCGCGTGACTAACTCGACATTTTCCTAGTTCAGTCAAGTGCGGATTAAAAGTTTTAGATGCTAATTGCAGATACGATTTGAATGTTTACGCTCATATTTATCGCAATATAAATAACTCGTGTAATATCGATTATGCTAATTCGTAAGCTATTACAATCAATGAAAAAAATTATGTAATATCGACAATTATAAATATATCAAGTCTTTGATGTTTGAGATGAGTTGTACTCGTTGTCAGAGATGTTAAAAAATAAAAGCATCCTTGCATTTGCCTTTGTAACACAAAGGTTATATATTTTATGACCAACGATAACATTTATTATAAAAAAATTAAAAAACTCTAAAAAGTATGAAATAATACTTTTAAGAATTCCTTTTAATATTTTGGAGTCAGCGCCAAATTAATAATTACTAAATTAATTTGGCGCCGACTCCAAAAAATTGAAAGGAATTCTTAACCCTGTAATGCCCGCATTTTGATTTCGCTGTCATAAAATTCTGAAACTCATATATTTGGCTTATTTTATTATTTGAAGGTGAAAAAAACCAGTAGAAAAAGATTTGGATTTCACCCAAAGGGTGAAAATTATGTTATACTAGTTTAAATTATGTTATATTAGTGCAACGTTGACCCTGCGCCATTCTACAGCCAAAGGTTAAAATAACTACCGCAATCATTTTTCATATTTATTTCTCTCTATCTAAAGGGATCAACACGTATTTACGAAAAAAATAACTCTAACCTTGTTTTTCGAGCACGTTCCTCGGATGATTTTCGGTCTCGTGGTCATAGACCCTAAGTCGGAGACGCAATGTTGTTTTCGGAAACGCTTCGTTATTTGGCCAGGAACGGTGGGTACAAGAGTAGTAAAGTATAGAACTAACAATCCCTATATACCAGTAAAAGATCGTCAGTTGTCGACAGGACAATTTGGTGCGCCCATGAAGTAATATTGCACTAGTGCAACTGTGGGCTCTAGAAGGTTAAAAGTATATTATTAATTTGGCGCCGATTCCAAAAAATTGAGAGAAATTCTTAAACGTATCATTAATAACTCTAACCTTGTTTTTCGAGCACGTTCCTCGGATGATTTTCGGTCTTGTGGTCATAGACCCTAAGTCGGAGACGCAATGTTGTTTTCGGAAACGCTTCGTTATTTGGCATAGAACGGTGGGTACAAGAGTAGTAAAGTATAGAACTAACAATCCCTATACCAGTAAAAGATCGTCAGTTGTCGACAGGACAATTTGGTGCGCCCATGAAGTAATATTGCACTAGTGCAACTGTGGGCGCTAGAAGGTTAAAAGTATATTATTAATTTGGCGCCGATTCCAAAAAATTGAGAGAAATTCTTAAAAGTATCATTAATTTGGCGCTGACTCCAAAACATTGAAAGGAATTCTTAAAAGTATTATTTCATACTTTTTAGAGCTTTTTTATTTAAAAAATTTTTTAAATTTCTTTTTGAAGTCGGCTCTATTTAAAAAAAATTTCTTTATTCTATACTTTTAAAATATTTATTTATTTATTTTATATTTTCTTACTGCTTTATTCAATTAATATGAAAAATGAAATCGATTAAAAAATAATAATTCATTAGTAGCTTGTAATTATTATCGTATATTTCCTTACTGCACAGCACCCTGATGTTCTAATATGATATTTTATGTACTAAAACCTTCCTGGAAGATTGCTCTATAGGACAGTGAAAACTACATCCAAATCTATTCAGTAGTTTCAAAGAAAATCGGGACATACCCACGTACATACTCGCCGAATTGAAAACCTTCCTTCTTTTTGAAGTCGGTTAAAAATAAAATCTATTTCTGTAAATGCTTAAACACAATAACTTTTAATGTAACCCAAACACCTAATATTATTATTTCAAATGAGGGTAAAACTCCTGTTTAAAGAAGGATCTTCAATGATCTTGTCTTTCACACATATTACGGGTCATCCTCCTGAGTAATCTTCAAAAAGTTTTAGCCGTCGTTCGGTGTTTATTAAAAAGTTATTAACGAAATAAATTTAATGAATAGAACGTAATTTTCTATACATTTAAAAAAATATTTATATATCACGATAGACACGATAGTCTCGCGCCAAGTGCATGCGCTAAAACGCGCACGAGCGGCGATATACGTGAACCGTACAATGATAAACGTTGTTATAAAAAATTTGTAAGTATATTTTTGGGCGGTGTGGGGGGGGGGGGGGGAGGCGAAGCCTCCCTAAACTAAAAAGGTACTGTCATAATAATATAGGTTGAGTTTGGTTCTTTTAGAGTGCAGGGAAGGGGCGGATACCAGACAGCACAATGTCCAAAATCGGGACATAAGACGTTTTAAAGACATCATTAAGATGTCATTTACATACCTACATATTAATCATTTATGTTTTTCAAACTTATATTTTTTAAACTTCTTTCGTTAACAACTTTTTAATAAATAACGAGCGACGGCTAAAATCTTTTAATCTAAAGATTACTCAGGAGGATGATCTTTATAATATATGTGAAGAGCAAGGTCGCTGGAGGTGTCTCTCCTAAACAGGAATTTTACCCAAATGAGTTATGCTTGTTATCAGAGATGGCCTGCGATTAGAAAATAAAAATTCTTCGTGTTTGTAAAATGGAATAATATACACTCTTAAGTATGTACCGCGTAGTATCTCCAAATTCGAGGTACAAATTTGTAATTTAGAAATTGGAGATACTACGCGGTACATGCTTAAGAGTGTATTGTATGATTAATGATTCCATAATCAGAAAAAAATGTATTTCTATAAACGCTCAAACACAATAATTCTTCTTACCCCACACACACACACACAGGAAAACAGACATACTGCCAAGCGAATGTGGTCTCGTTGAAGTTTTAGGACAGAAAACAAACGGTTTAAAAATAGACTTTTAACATGCTTAAGACACGAGACTTTGAGAAATAACTGTGTAGGATGTGCTAATTTCGTAATGATATTGCGTAACATCATGACGCGCTATTGCGTTAAAGTGTTACGAAGTGTCCCTCAACGTGCGACTTGTATAATCAAAATATTTAACGTCTTAACGTTTGATGGACAAACGTCGCGTTTATTGTTGATCATTATCCGCGTATGTACACACATTCAAGTGCAATTACATTGTTGTTTTTTAGTTATATCAACATGGCATAAATCAACGGGATGTATTACGGTGCAATTGGAGCTTAATCCTGATAACGTTTCATTAAGCGGCGCCATATAACGACGTTCTTATCGGATTCTTCTCTCTGGCGCCAGCTCAAGTACATGCGGAATAAAGCGTAATTGCATTACAAAATAAGACTTTAATTTAAAACGTGAGAACGCATTCAATTACATTACTAAAACATTTTAATTTCTATTATTTTTCCATTTTTTAACGAAAATTTTAGATAACGATTTAGCTTATATTTACAGAGATCGATTTCAATAAATTCAAGACAAAAATATATCGATAACAAACACAGAAAAAAATTTAATAATTTTATTTAATTTTATTTAATATTAGCGCGCTTCAAAATTTCCTTTGCTTTGTTCTACCATTTTTGTTTTTCACAAAATAGCTTTTTATTCCGCGTTATTAAATTTACGTTGAATTATCAATAGAATTCATTTTCGTTAATATGTTGTATCGATATATTTTCTAAAAATCCGAAAACTTTTCCCTTATTCGTATTACTTTTTATCAATAGTTACGTCGATGTTAAAAGCGTTGAAAATTGATATGCATTAATCATATATTTATTATAATTAATGCACAGGGAAGAAATTCGAAATGTGAAAATGTAGTAAATGTAGTAAGCATAATTTTTATCGTATGTAACTTTTGGCTTAGATAAATCGCATACGAAAATGTAGATGGCATGCAAGTTGCAACGCGTCGAACGCGTCACGATTCGTGATATGTCGCGGGTATTTCTTCAGGCAATAAATTCTAACCGGAGTCATCACAGTCTGTGTCCGCGTTCTGTTAAGGTACCACCCTGCCTAGGCAGCACGCATGTTCAAAATCGGGATATAAGACGTCTTAAAGACATCTTTAAGCCCCCATCTACAAGGTGTTAGTCCTAAGAAATTGACCAATCACAGTCAATTATTCTCCTCAAATTCAACTGTGATTGAACAATTTCTTAAGGCTTAGGGCTTAAAACACTTATTGTAGACCGGGACTAAGACATCTTTAAGACGTCTTACGATATGATGCCTAAGGCCGGTATTCATATAGTTATTTAGACCGTCTTAAGACCGTCTTAAGTTCAATCTTAAGATGTCATGAACCAATCACAGAGCCGTATTAGCGTCTTAAGACATTACTTAAGACGGCCTTGAAGACTGTGAATACCAGCCTAAGAGACGTCTTATATAATAACGTCTTAAGACGTCTCTACGCTCTGCGAGCACAGGGAAAGATTCAGCATGGGCATCATGTGCATCACGAGATTCGTCACGTATGCGCGTCGGGCATACGTCTTTGGCTGCAGAATAACAATATTTTTCATTGCGCTAACTGCAAACGCGCAAAGATATTCTGCCGAACGGTCGCAGCGAGAGAGGAGCGGAGACGCGAGAGAGACGCGCGAACCGGCTGCGTAGCAGGGGAGGGGAGGGGGGCGATGCGGAAGAAGAGACAGGGACGAAGACGCGCGGACAGAGCGAAATTTCAGGCTGCTTGACGGAATGCGGGTCAGACGTTAAACGCGGTATCGGCCCGCCGGCGGATAGAATCTGGAATGACGAAGCACTCTCTCTGGCGCGCGTGGCGCGTACCCGTCGACGATAATGGAAAAGCTATGTTTACCGCAGAGATACCGCGAACGTACGCATTGTGCACAGTGCATGCAGCTAAAAAATCGCGGCGCGCCAAGGTCCGAAGACGGATCTGTGGGAACGCGCGGTAGTTTTATCTCAAAATAAAGGCGAAACATCCCAGACATCTTATGTCCAAAATCGGGACATAAGACATCTTAAAGACATCTTTAAGACATCTTTAAGGTGTCTTATGTCCCGATTTTGGACATGGTGCTATCTGGGATGTTAAGAATGAAGACACGACGGTAGTTATATTTTTGCGCACATGGATCCTGGAGGTTTTTTCATTAGCCTACGTCAGTTTTAACGTTCGTTATATTTCGCGTTAGTTTCTTCGAATTACTTGGCTTATGCACAACAAGCGAGCAGGATTCTGGCATCCAGCGCACGACTGCAAGTAACGGATTCCAGTGTCAATGACCGACGTAATCGTCGAGTATTGATAACGGGTCGAAATATTCATTTTCTCTTTGGGCGCGCATTCCCTGATAACGCCGGGCATCAATGATGATGTAAATGTCGTTGGAATGATCAGATCGAGATTAAGAAAATAGCAAATAACGGTTCCAGTTAGCTGCGATCAGTAAGAATTTAGATATATCTACATATATGGCGTATCATAAATTATGATGACCGTAAATTCAAGACATTATGATTCATAATGTCTTGGATTTACGGTACTTGTGACTAATTTGATCATATGTAAAACTTGAATTAAAAAATCAACAATTTTCATTGACAAAAATAATGAAATATTTATAATTTCAAGTAATTAAAAACCTAGAGATTTTCCGATAAATAAAACAAAATTTTATTCTTTATATTATCAAAACTTTTACTGAAACAGAATATTAATATCGAATATATAACAATAATACATATAAATCAAAGTTTTATTTTTCTTATCAAAACTTTTATTGAAACAGAATATTAATATTGAAGATTAATCACAAAAATATCTAAATGTGAAAAAAGTTGTTTACTCTTCAATCCAGTTAATTAATACGAAGAGCTGTAAGCCGAGCAAATTGTAATCTATGTTCCCTCTTTCTTGAATACAGTTATTATACAATTCGCAGCATCGTTGCTCAGCATGAACGTTTCGTCCATGAATATCGAGATGATTGCATCGCAATAACAGACGGCGCAATTCCGACGCGTTATTGATATAGGTAGTCGATATATGTGTAGGTACGTTGGCTCGGGCAAGACGACTCGCGCTGAGATCGAGTTATCGCGAGTTATTCGCCCGAGCTGCGAAGAGGCAGCTCTCGTTATCCGATTATACGATTTATTTTACGAGTATACACGACGGGCGGAAGTGTAGAACCGCGGGGGTAGGCGGCGGGATCCAAGTGGATAATGGCAGAATAGATATAGGGTGAATGCACCGGGTGATGCATTCAGTCAATGGGCAAGTATGCGTATTACGTGTTCGGCGCCGACGGTTGGATGTTTACTCTGGACCATCATTTTTTACTGGATTTCGCGATTTCTTTTAAACGCGAATGTCTGCATTAATTCATTCACGTATATATTTTAAACGGATCTCGGCGACACGATCTGCGGTGGTTATCCATTAAACTGCAGTATACCGCAAGAGAATCTCGTTCAAACCGCACCGTGATACGCTAGCGCATTGATACGTAAAAATCATCCGGTTTAGCAGCTTCATCCGCGACGTTGAACTCGACACGTTTTAACGAAGCGATGATACTCGGACGATGAGATATCATTTTCACATAATAATATACACAAGAATCAATTATTATTCAACCTAATTTATTATTGTACATATTGAATATAAGAACGCACGTATTTGTAATGTGTATAGCGAGTTGTTCAGAAGAAAACATCTCGTTACTCCTCCTTGAGTTGTCAGTTCGACGCGCGTTTATCTAAACGAGTATAGTAGTTCAGTATAAAGTGATCTGTTATTGCGATAAATAACTGACCTTCTTCACATCAGTTTTATAATTTCGTCACAAAATATCGAAATGTCATACACACCATGATAATTTTTGTGTCTTATAGAAAAATGGACCTGTATTTTCTGTTTCGTTTTTAGACTCAGTAATGTTAAATTGCAATTAGTGGCTCTTGAGTTTAGGACGGATGGTGACGTATAGTCATCGTAGTCATGCTTTAGTGGATAAAATGTGACGTACAAAGCATTAAAAAGAGACAGGATATTCAGTATAATAAACACATTTGGCGAATAAGTCTAGACAGCACGCATCCAAAATCGGGACATAAGACATTTTAAAGATGTCTTTAAGGGGACTAGGCAGTCAGATTTGTCGAAAATAAAGCTTTTTGGGGGGAAAATTTATTACAAAGCAGAGAGAGAGAGAGAGAGAGAGAGAGAGAAATGAATTGAAACCAAGACTTGTCTTTTAACATAATGTTTATTAGGATTATAAACTATAACAAAACAGTTTTTTTAATTGAAAATATGCATTGAAAAATGGCGCTGCAGATGGCTGATCGAAGAAAATTTTTTAAAAAGTGTTCCCGTTTTGCAGCAATAACCCAAATACAGAGGCTCAAATCGACTTGAGAAAAATTGAGCATGTTCAAAATATATGTATAATTTGACTGAACCTCTAAAAAGTCTGTGCAAATTCAAGTTCTTGAGAAGAGAAATCAAACAGCTTTTTTTTCGTTTATTCATGTAAAACGAAAAGAAAATAAGCAACGGAGAAAAACGCTTTTAAATTTTTAATACATATTTTTAACTAAAAATTTTTTTTGTTATGATCCTAGTAAACATTGTGTTAGAGGACAAGTTTCGGTTTTAATTCATTTCTTTGTAATAAATTCCCCAAAAAGCATCATTTTCGACAAATCTGACACTGCCTAGCGCCTAGTCCCCTTAAGACGTCTTATGCCCGGATTTCGGACATGGTACTGTCTTTTAGAAGACATCCTCTGTTAGAGATAGAAATAATTTTGATCAAGTTTTTTTCTAATTTCTCGTACTTTTTTTACATTATAAAATCTATATATCTATATCTCAAATCAATATTCCATTAAAGCGGAGACTATAAAGTTTATTAGTCTTTACATATAAACAGTAAGATTTTGTTTTTATACACAGTTAGAAAATTTGTGTTAAATATAACATAAATCACATGTCCCAAATCACGGTTCGCTCAAATTTTTGTGTTAACATAATATGGATGTGTTAAATGGTAACACCGATACTATGTTAATATTTCAACAGAAAAAAAATGTAATTTTGATCGTAATTTTAAGTTAATTGTGTGTACAATTAAGATAACTTTTATGTTGAATTATCCCCACTTCTGTTATAAAGTAAAATCAATACTCTTTTTCTGTAAATTTTAACACATTCAATAAATACGTTCAAATTGTGTTACTTTAACATATTTTTTACATTATTTTAATAATTTTACATTTTATGTTTGTTAAGTTCAATTAACATAGCAGACGTATGTTAAATCTTAAATCTACACATATATGTGCTGATTATTTTACACAAAAACTTCAACTATGCAGATTTTTCCACAAACGTACAAAAATTTTCCAACAGTGTATCTCTGACGCGCAGCATCATCTCGTCAAAATTTCTTTCCGTCAAAAACCACCCATCTTTAGAGAAGAAAATTATTGTAACTTTCGAATATCGGCATATTCATTACCGAATATCCTGTATCACGTAAAGACGCGAAGGAAATGCGAAGGAAGCGCATCCGGGCGGAAGAAACCTTAAGAAAATTTCGGGCTCGCTGAAGGAGGGTCTATACACAGGTTTCGCATACGTTGCGGCACGCTCGATTACAATGGTGGATACGGTCGGTGTCTCGTTCCGTAAGGGCACACCACAATGAAGAGTAACCCAAGCCTGCGTCACGACGGCAGATGGACCGTGTCTTCGTCCCGTTCACGGTGTAGGATTACCTTCGTGCTTCGGGATTTTCGATTCACCCGTATATTCGGATCTCGAGAGTTTCGCGAGGAAAAAGAAATTTGATGTGCCAACCTCTCGGGAATTCGATCGTCGAAACACGCCAGGCTGATAAGAGTCTTTGCCGCTCTAATGGAATGGCGAAGCTCGCTCGCCTCGATTTACGCGGCGCCGCGATAAGGAACGTCACCAAAACGACGCGAATGAAAAATGATATTGTGCACAGCGGCCAATACCAGGCGACTCGCGTGTCTTTCTTTCATGATTTCAAGCGCGATATACCCCTCGTAATAATAATGATTTTGCTATATCTGTTAGAGACGAATGAATAAAATACGTTTATTGCAACAGGATAACTTGCATTATAAGCGCCAATTGCAATAGAATATATTTGACCATTCGACTAACTAACGAAGATATAAGTATGCTGCAAAATTGAGAATCAAGCTAGTTATCTTTCGATGAAGTGGGCGTGCGCAAAAGAGATTCGTTAAACTAATTTTGCTAAATAAGATAAACGTAAATACGTGAAGCTAGATTCTGTGTTGCATTTGATGCGTGTGAGACGCATCTTGACCCAAGTTCGCAGCTCTGCGTCCGGAGGTATGGCACGATTGTGAAAGTGGAGTTCTGGGTTAATTCACTTTCGCACTTATATCGTCAGCGCGCGTTGGTACATGACAAGATTCAATAACGCGTCGGGTCTCGTGTGTGACAAATCGCGCCGTTACGAGCCGTCGCCAACGTCGCTGGCGGATGACTTTAATCAATTAGGGACGCCCGTTCGCCTAACTCAATTATCTGTTCCTGGTAATTTATAGGATTATTAGGTACTTACTGGGCCGATATCCCGATATCTTAACTTATCGATTTTTGATTGACGGATTAAAGGGCTACGTTTCCCGCTTCTCTGCGACGTGTAATTCGCGACGTCGCTTAAATAAGACTAATCTTAATTGCCCGATGACAAAAGGATTTCTATTTCTATAACGGATGATTTATAACACTGTGACTAAATAATTACACTACTTCTTCTTCGTTTACACAGATGGTCCGGTCTTCACGTGTTTTTACAGATGTTAGTGGAATCTACGATTCCTGCGGAGGAGATTACTCTGCAGATTATTTAGAATTACTAATGACAATGTAAATATATGTGCAGATTAAATAAATCTTTCTTTTTATTATTTATGGTACGTAATTACGTACTCATTACGAGAAACGACTGGAATGCAAATAAGATGCGAATTCTTGATATGCTATATTTCTTATGAAATGTTTTTCCTGAATGTTTTGTAAAATAAAAGCAGTTTTTTCTATAATAGATGTTGCTGCGTTGATTAGATATAGAAGATTTAAATCTTTTAGTAATTAATTATATTATTCGAAAGTATAGAATGTATAATTCGATTTAAATCATCTTTCTCGGAATCCATTTTACAACATGAATCTTTAGATTCTTTACGGTTTCTCATATAAAATGATTTTATAGATATTATTAGCCTATTTCAATACTAACGTTTCAAATTCCGCGAGTTTTCTTTTTATCGTTTTGTTGTCTTTAACTTTTCTTATATTTTTCCTGTACTTATCCTGTACTTATAACGTTTACTTGAATAAAATAACAATAAGAGATTTGCTGATCAAAGTAGATAAAATTTCGTAATCTCCTTTGCTTGCGTGTAATAAAAGTTTCGAATTTTTTAAAGTTGGGAGAAGTTACGTTAGAGAACACGTGCGAGTTCACGTGGATATATCACACGATGTGGATATTTCTTGAATTTGTACTTCATATCGCGCTTATGTTCATAAATGAAAGATTTGTCGGATGTCGCACAACGTAATGTTTGCATAAACTGAAGAAACGTTCACGTCCTTGGACTTATTTCGGTAGCTTCTCTGTCACTGATGATTTTTATTGCTAATACTGCGTTGATTGCACAGCTGTATTTACAAATTACACTTACTAGAAATAAAATAAATTACACAACTGTGAAGAAAGTTCGATATATACCTACCTCGAAACTCGATAAAATTCAAATTTTTAGTAAACAAGTTTGATAGGATGCAAGTTTCAATGAAATGGTCAGGAATTAGTTCTTATTAGAAGTAAAATATATTTTTGAAATCCAATTAAGAGTGCAGTGCATTGTACAAATTATGGAATCGTAAATAGTGATTCCGGACAAAATAAAAATGAATAACAATGATACTTTTATGTATAACATTTTAATATAATTATTTCAATATGGAATAAAATTCTCAAAGTGAAATTATGTGGAATTACAAAGAAATATTATGCTCAAAATTAATTAATTAAAAATACTGCGGTAGAATAAACTGAATTTTACATTAAACATTTCTTTTCGAAATATTTTTCCGAAGGCAGCTTGTACAAACTATATTACTAAGCATAACACTTTACATTATGTACGTTGATAATTAATGATTACACGTACACCAATTATCATGTTAACACAGCGTAAATCCTTTTTGTGACTTTGCAGTAAACGGCTACTGGATAGCTTCAAATTACTGCTGAAACAAGATTACCTTTTTCAAGGTAAACAACATATTTCTCGCCTTATCATCCTTCTCTCTTTCGATGATTGATTAATCATTGCTGACATCGCGCACTCTATACGTGCGCATTCAACGGTTCAGCAAGCTTTCTGAACATATCTGAATTATTATTGATATTCTATAAGTAGAAATTTATTTAGTTAAAATATGTAAATAATTAAGAACAATAATAGTTCTTTTGGGAATATCGGACTGCGATGTACGTAGTTCTTGGAACATAATCGTCCGTAAATACATCAAACGCGCACACACGCTTATACGTGGAAGATATTGTAATTTATTTAACGATTTTCTGAGGCACAAGAAGGTCATTGCTATCATATATAAACATGTGTGTATATGATTTCTACTCATCCATTAATATTAGTAAATCCGGTTTCTGTTGCGTTTTTCATTAGAAATTTTTGCTTAGATAATAAATCAGGAATTTATGTATTTGCAACGTAAAAATTACTTCTTTATAAAAAAAAAAAAAAAAAAAAAAAAAAAAGATTACGTGTACGATTCCTGTAGAATAAGCCATGATGTGAGAACCAATGGAGCTTCTTAGACATTTAAAATAATGAATAAACATTAAACAATATACATTAAACAATTAGTAAACATAAACATTAAACAATTAATGACAATAAAAAAAAAACGCTCTTTTTTAAAGAAATATAAAATAGCGTCTAATGAAATGATTAGTATTAGGAAAGATCGACTTCGAATTCGATCGCAGGATTCATAAGGACGAAGCTAGGGTACAATGAACTCGCCGGGACATAGCGAATTCGGGTTAATTCGGAGTTCATGCATGCTTGAAAGAGAGAGAGAGAGAGAGAGAGACATGCCTTCTCCTGGATATCGATCGTTACGATCGTCGCTCGCGACGAACCGGACACCGCTCGTACGGTATCTCACGATTCGGAAGGCGGCACGTGATCTGTCTGGGCAGGTGGAAGGACATCGTACGCGTGGTGGCCGATACAGCGATCGCGGCGACGATCAGGAAACCTGGATGACCAGGAGAGGAAGCGACGAAGCTGTATCGCGCCCTGTTCCTTGGCAGTTGCGCGCGAACCATCGAGCGGAGCGGAGCGGAGCGCTTTCGTTGCCGATGGTGATCCTGTTTTCCGATCGGCGTTCGATGGTACGAAGTGTCGTGGGATAGAAGAGCAAACACGAGTTCGACCACGAGTCCGAGAGATACCTATCGTGTGAGTTCAGCGTTCGGTTTCAGGCGAAAACAAAGCCCACAATATTGATCGGTTTTACCGGCGTATACGATGCGAAAAACTTAGGACTCGTTTTCCAGTTTACGTTGACAAACATAAAAATCTTGCGATAGAGCCTCGGTGTCGTTAGAATTGTGTGTATGAATCTGCAGCGTAATTATTAAAAAAATATACGTAGATCATTGAACCATCCAAGATCCTGTCTCATGTTAAAACTCAGACAGCACGCATGTCCAAAATCGACATAAGACGTTTTATGTTCCCCCTGTCTGGGAAGTTAATGCTTTCTGATACCGATTTATCCATTGTGTCATTTTCATCATTTTCATCAAGTCATTTTTATTAAAGTATTATTCCATTCTATAAGAAAAAGACATAACGTGGTTCCCAGCGAGTGCAGGGATTAAACAATATATTAGATTTATTCCAATTAATTACCAATTTCTGTCTATTCCTTAATGGCAGGAACAGGTGTTTCTTGAATATGAATATGTAAATGCGTAGTATTCTTTAAAATAACTTAGATAACCTTGAATAACTTTGAGTAAAATTATATCAGTAAAACGTAACGAGAGGATGCGTACAGAGAAACAATAAAGGAGTCGTCCTTTTATGTAAGAGTCTTTTATAATAATGGGACTCGAAGTCCAGGAAATCTGCAATCTTTTCTGTCCTAGGAGTATAAACGCGGTAGATAAATCTCGTCATTAGCAACACGATGCGTCGGCATGATGCTCGCCGACGCGACGATACGTCGAAGGAAACTGCGATGCCATCGTAGACTCCTCAAACGTGCTTTACGTTCCTTTTACGACGTGAAATCGGCGCGGCTGATTGCTTCGCGGGCGTTTGCAAACGCGGAAACACAGGTGGAACAAATAATTCATCAGTGAAACGGAAATTGCCTGCAAATGGAAAACGCGTGGCTAAACAGTGTGTTTGATTTGTGATATTAAGTGTTTGCTAAGCTCAGTGCAGCGTTTCTTCATTTAAATACAAGGCAGAGCGCATAAGAATTTAGTTCATCTTGCGTAATTACGGTGAAAGTAGACGTCATTTAGTATGTATTGTTTAAATAATCGAATGGTTTATGCAGTGTTGTATTTGAGTTGCATAATTATTTTATATAGATTTAAGAGATGTTACAATATTCTTTCATGTATACGTCTAAAGCAATAAATAACTAATACAATGCTGTATAAATCATCATATATTAGAATATTTTTATTGTAATACAGAAATAATAATATATACTTACGTAATAATTTCAGAAATATTTTTTATCATTATTGTTAATTGTTGTATTTTTTAACATTTAACATACAATCAAAATATAGTTGAGTATACCAACGTGTGAATCTTTTATTTCTGTAAATATAAATTACAATTCTTTTCTGACAAGGTACGTGTCTTTTATTTAGCATAAACAATACTTAATATTAAGGTATAATTAAACGTTTTTATAAGAAAATTGTTTACCAATTTCAGTTTATCTATACGACTGGTTCGCATAACAACCATCTGTAATTCAAATTACATTGTTGTCACGGTCAGTGTACGTAGGATTGTGTTGTAATTGTTGCAAGATTATTTTACGAGAGATCGTCGGTGCAAGAACCTTATATCAATTCAGGCACGCCATTCGCGTTTCCTTGACACGCTCACTCGAACCGTTTGGAACGTGAAATTACTTTCAATGATCAGTTGCCTTCACCCGGTTTACGCGGGACAAAAAGTTTTCTCGATATAAATCTTAATAAAATTATTATATTTTAATGCGTTTGACTGACAATATTTTGTCAATTAGAAGTCAAATATTTCTATATAATTTCAAGATTTAAACAATTCAAATGATATGTTTGTATAAAACGTCCAGTTAAAGTGTTAAGTGATTTTATTACTGATTTTACTTTCCTTGTATTTATTCTAAATATTTTTAAATAAATACGTGACAAATAGACAATGTTTTTTTTAATGTAAAACGGATATTTGTATTTGATAAAGAAATTACATATTTTTCTGTATTAATATTAGAAGAATGTTAAATAAATATTTGAGTAACATTTTATGTAAACGTCTTTTGTAGATAGTTAAAATATATTAAAGATTTTAAAGAAATGGGTAAAAAAAGTAAAGTTAAAGTTAAAAAGTTTAAATGAGTATATCCTCTTTCGTGTTGTTAGGTAAGAAAGTATCGCTGGGCATATCATTTCGACAACAATCATAACGATGTATCGTTATCTTTGCAAATTTTTCGACTTTTGTTTGTTATTTTGCATGCTGATTTTGCTGTAAAAGATGCTAAATATCTACACATTTAAATGTTTTCTTTTTCTTTATCATTCTTTCTTTCTCTTCATGTCTAGTTGTCGACGTAAGCAATAATAGATCTGTTCATACATAGATTAAAAGCGACTGAATTTTCCTGTTACCATCACCTTCGCAGACTTCTATATTTATATCTGTACACATACAAACTATTCACATCAGGTAAAGCGCGTGCGACCTTCTATAATATAATAGCAGTTATGACGTTAAATTTGTAATTTCTATACATAAGAAACAAAGGCTAATCATCAATTTTACATTACATATTTTATATTTTGCGGAAACTTTACAATCTTTTTAATATTAATAATTTTAATAATAGAAACTTTGACTATTTTAAAGACAATTCTTCCTTAAATTTCGAAAAAAATCATTATTAGACCTTTCTACTTTGTGTTGCAACAAAAAAAAAAAAAATAACATCGCAAAATAAGATTACAAAAGTAAATAGATTTTAAAAAGTTGCAGTGAGAATTGGTGATATAATTGCATTATAAGATATATTAAAATTACTAATGCAATTATATAATTATAAATAAAAAGGTGCGAGATAGCATAAGAATCAAATAGATCGATGACGTGAGCCTAGTTGAAGAAAAATAATGTTAATTTATTTATAAACTATGCTAAGCAACAATTAGCATAAATTAAAGGAGCGGTAAAACTGAAAAGTGCGCATGTGTGTTTTTTTTCTTGCCAGGCTCACGCATGATATGACTCAGTCTCGTGAGGCTCTGGCGATGATGGATACGCATACAACCACGTTCGGACGTAAAAGAGGCTGCACGATTTCCCGATGCGGCGCCTTCCTTCTGGGCGCATTTTTTCTAATCAGTTTGGTCGTCACCGGTTTATTGGTGTACCATTTCGCACCTTGCCTCGAGGAGAAACAAGTTCAGCCGTGCACGAGCTCTGATGGCGATTCGCTCTTGCAGACCGGGAGAAGTTTCCCGACGATGCCAACGAAGAAGAAATTAGATGTCAGATTACCAAAGGCTGTCGTGCCCGATTTGTACGAATTATGGCTGACACCCTTCATATGGGAGGGCAATTTCACTTTTCATGGCGAGGTAATAATGCTTTATAATACATATTTTTTAATAATAGTGATATATTAATTTAATTATAGTGATATATTTTAATTAATACACAATGATACATTGTAATAAATAAAAAGTTTTCTGTTTACAAATAAATTTTGGTATGCACATTTTAAACGTAATGCATGAGCTGATTAATTATGTTGCGTGTTTTGCTGTTCTAACAGATCAGCTATCTTATCAAAATATAATTTTTTAGAATTATAGAGTAATATTTTCTCATCCTATAGAGAGAGATTATTTCATTATAACTTATTATTTCGTTATTTAGACGTTTATTTCGAAAAATATACATTAACTTAATATTTTACGTTTGCTGATGGACTGTCGTACTTAAGCATTCACCGAAATATTTTGTCCTTTTTTTTGACATTGTAAGATATTTTTCTTCACTACTTCAAATTATTGACACACAAACCGGTTTGACTACCTTATGAACATCTACTTTCTAGTGAGAATTGAAAGCGTAATGTTCCTCTATGTACTTAATTCTCAATTCTATACGTAAGCTATTACTGCCGTCACGAAGAGAGACGCGCCTATACTCCGTTCAACGACAGATCATGGTTGATCAAATATAAATAACGATAGGGCACAGAGCCGCAACAAGGTATTCGCGTTAAATTATTTTTATTTTTAATAATGTTGGACAATATCTATAAAATTAAAAATAAAAATAATTTAACGCGAACATCTCGTTGCGGCTCTGTGCCCTATCGTTATTTATGTTTGATCAATCATGATCTCTCGTTGGACGGAGTATATAGCGATTGATGCAACCGTTCACTTTCATATGTTGGACTCATGGGGACTATAGGCTTAGGCAAATCACGTGTGTCGAATCCCGATCTTAATTCTCTGTCAAGTTTCGTTTTTCATTCTTTTACTTTCTTACCAGCTGTTTGTTCTAGCTCGCAATAATTTTTCGAATTGCGTTTGGAGGAGAAAATATAAATATGTAGGATTTCTCTTTAGACCTCGTGGATTAAAGAGAATTCTATTCGGTTATATTAAAAAATTTTCAGTTTTATAGAATTCCATATACAATTTTGAAATATCTTTGAGCTATAATGAGATAATTAGAAATTTCACATATATGTAAAATTACGGTATTCAAGTTTTACGGCATTTGATGAAATTCAACGTCAAATTATCAATTCCTTTTATAAACGCTGCCTTATAAAAACAGAAATATTTTCAATTTGTTTAGGTCAAAATTTTGGTGAACGTGACAAAAGATACGAATAATGTTACGTTGCACGCTGTCGACATGAAGATCGACGAGGGCTTTACAAGTATCAGGGAGTTCTCGGTTAGGAGCAACAAGACTAAGGTAATCGAGATCGTGGAGCAGAGAAACGACACCGACAGGCAATTTCACGTGATTAGAACATCGAACACGTTGAGGAAAGGCAAGCAATACGTCGTGCATCTCAAGTTCATTGGCCATCTGAACGACTATCTGCAGGGTTTCTACAGGAGCTCATATACGGTCGGCAATCAGACGAGGTAAACGATGTCGCAACGGAACTTCGTGGCCGGTGTGAATTCAGACTTGTTCCTTCGTGCTTCATTTGATTTAAGATTAAATATACCATTTAATCTAAGTGTATTCTGATATAAAGCTGTTTTATTGATTGTTCAATCAATTGCTCAATTGTCCATCTAAAGTCTAAAACCTGAAACTTCAACCTACGGAACATCTAATTAGACAAAAAAGCATAGCTCTGTATTGTAACATAAAAACATTTATGAAACGTCGAAAGACAAATTTAAATTCATTTCCTGAAGAGAAAGAAAGAGAGAAGTTATTAAAATTTTATTTCGTTAAATCCATTGACTTCTAGCATTGTCTCATACTCGGGCTTATCACCGCAAAGTGTTTTGATTGGCGAATAGAGCGCGTGATTATCCTTTGAATAGTCTTGTTGCGATCGCGTGCTTGGCTTACGTACAGATTCAAACATGGACTCCTGTCGACTGTTTGCTAAAGGTACCTATCGGGCTTCTGCATTATAGATGGATTGCCACGACTCAGTTTCAACCGACGGATGCGCGCCGCGCTTTCCCATGTTTCGACGAACCGGCTTTGAAAGCCAAATTCCAAATCAACATAGCACGTCCCAGGAACATGACGTCTATCTCGAATATGCCCAGAAGAGGGGAACCGATGCCAGTGTGAGTAATTGTAAATTGTATGTCATACTTTCACGTTGGCGCCGTTGCGTCGTTTCGTAAATCTGGTTCGTATCTTCTGGAGTAATTTCCAGGATTACAAAATTAATTTTGTGATTCAACTGAATGGATTTCTCTTTACAATTTAGATTTTTGTTTAGCGCAAAGTGTCTAAAACGTAAAATTTGACGTAATTAAAATAATAATCATCCAAATACTGTACTAAGAGCATAAAAAAGCTAATGTATATCCCATTGTGGCGATTTGGCATTGACACAGTCCATTTTAAAAATATTGTTTCTACTGTTTAAATAAAAAAGAGTTGATGAAAATAATAGATAATAACGTAATAATATAAAATAATTTATAACATATTTAACGTGCGATATTTCTCTTAAAATATTGACTTTTAGGAAAAATTATTTAAATAAGTGTTGTAGAGTTTTAAGGAGTTTTAAGGAGCATTCTCTTTTTTATTTTGTTATAATCAGGCCCGGTTTAGACACATACGTGTGGGATCATTATGAGCGTTCGGTACCGATGTCTACGTATTTGGTGGCCTTCATAGTTTCCGACTTTGATGTACGGAAATCAGAAGATGGTAACTTTAGAGTTTGGGCGCGCCACGATGCCATTAATCAATCACAATATAGCTTGAATATTGGGCCGAAAGTACTCAGATACTACGAGGACTATTTCAAAATCAAATTCCCTTTACCAAAAATGGATATGGTCGCGTTACCTGACTTCTCCGCCGGTGCCATGGAAAATTGGGGATTGATAACATATAGGTAAGGATATCATGTGTGCATTGACGATTAATAATTATATTTGCTTCAATATTACATGAAATAAGAAAACATTATCAATCACATTGCAATATCGTAAATAAACGGAAGTTTCATATTACGTTGAGACTGTTATGTGTTGCATTCTGTTAGTGAGCAGTGGAAGCTGTTGAACGCTGTTTTGGACGATCTTTTGTTTTACTTCAGTTAGAACTGTGTTTATAAAAATATGTATAAGGGTGCGAAATTAGGAATATTTTTTTTTGATGTCAAAAAATGCTACTTTTTTGTTTTTCTTTAGAAAAGGTAGTTAAAGTAAACTTTAAACATATTCATGTCATGGAGATCATATTATGATAATCCTAGAATAAAATGACACAGTGTAGTTATATTCTTATAGGAGTTTTTAGTCAAAATTTTGGTTTTTAAAAATGGGGTGCGATATTAGGCACAGTTTTCCTATACTATTTTGTTGGTTGTGTATAAACATGTCTGTTTATCACTGAAATGATTATCTTGATTATTTCTATTTTTACTTTAATATTATTTAATAAAATTACAGTGACAGATTTCTTTGCAAGTAGGCTTTTCATAATATAGGAACTATTATAGGAACATTAATCAATACTTGCGATTAATCTAAACATTAAAGCAATTTTGTTAAATCTATCTATTTTGCTATTTGTTGATTTGACTTAAGCTTGGAAGGACACACCTCGTTTATATACAAGAGTATATTATTTAAAACATGGTACTTAAAATGTCAGAAAATTCTTTGAAGTAGTTGATACCGGTATTGTTATAATTTACGTTAATAGATATGTTGTAAAGCTAAAAACACACATTAATAATTTTATAGATATGGAAATAATCAATTTGTTATTTTGTTGATTTAGAGAGACAGCAATGTTGTATCAGGAAGGTATATCGACCAGTGGTAGCAAGCAGCGGGTAGCAGTCGTGGTATCTCATGAGCTTGCGCATCAATGGTTTGGAAACTTGGTCACTCCAAGTTGGTGGACGGATCTTTGGTTAAATGAGGGTTTCGCTAGTTATATGGAATATATTGGCATGGATGCGGTAAGCCGTTTAACTGATACAGAGTTACATATCGCACGTATTGTCAAAATTGCTATTATCCTAGTGAATACAATATCCCAAATCGGGATATATGATGTCTTAATGACGTCTTTAAGACGTCATATGTCCCGATTTGGGACATGCGTGTTGTCTGGAATAACCCTGTGTTGACAAATCGGCGATTTAGGAAATTGATTTAGAAAATGTTAAATGTTTTGAATATATTTTATGTATCTATTATATTGTAATGTAAATATTCTTGAAACATGCAGGTGGAACCGACGTGGAAAGCGCTGGAACAATTCGTCGTTCACGATCTTCAAAATGTATTCAGTTTAGACGCTTTGGAATCTTCCCATCCTATATCCATTGAGGTCGGCCATCCGGATGAAATCGGTGAAATCTTTGACAAGATTTCTTATGGAAAAGGTACTTCGCGATTTATGTAAATTACGATCCTAAACAAATTTAATGTACTATATCCATATTGAAATTGCTCAGGTGCTTCTATAATAAGAATGATGGACCATTTCCTCACGACAGACGTTTTCAAGAAGGGTCTAACTAATTATTTGAATGGAAAGTGAGTAAAAGTTATTTGATATCCTAAACTTGCGCTTATTTCTATGTAAAGAGATTTAAAATTAATAATGATAAACCTTAACATTTTTACGTAATTATAAATATAAATAAAATGTTTTAAACAAATTTTTATATAACGCAAAAATAATTGATGGTATTTCTGTATATCCAACAGAGCCTATCAAAGTGCGGAGCAAAATGATTTGTGGCACGCTTTGACCAAACAAGCTCACAAAGATAAGGTACTTGACTCAAGCGTAACCGTTAAAGAAATAATGGATACTTGGACCTTGCAAACCGGCTTTCCTGTAGTTACTGTTTCACGTAACTACAACAACAATAGTATTACGCTGACACAGGTATGCCGACAGTCACAAATTAGATAATAATTGAATAAAGTGTGCCGCTTATTAAATAACAATTTAATAAGTAGAAGTTAGCATGTCTGGATTCACATACAGTTCCACTTGATATTTTTTCTATTACGCAGATATTATTTTGTCACAAAAAATATAAAGTATATAATATTACATTATAGCGAATAATAAATGGACTAACGAATTATTTATGCTTTAAGTATGCTTTAAGTTTATAATTGCATTTATACTCATCATCTTTCGTAGGAACGTTTCCTGCTTCGTAATAGCGGCACGACGATCACATCTAAGTCGGAACCATTATGGTGGGTACCTATCACTTATACGAGCGAGAAGCAATTAAACTTCAATAACACTCGACCTACGAAATGGATGAAAGCGGAACGCTCGGTCATCCTTAACAATTTGGATGTAAGCCCGTCTCAGTGGGTACTTTTCAACGTGCAAGAAACTGGTAATTATAGTCTGATAAAAATATTCATAAAAAGGAACTATATTTCTCTGAGATAAAATTAAAAAATACTTTCATAATGCGTAATTTATTATTTATCTCTATAGTTTCTTTCGAGAACATTAATTGTTAAATAATTTTGATTAACTTTATTAATGTTTCTGTAAATTTTTTCTAGATCTATTATAGAAATATATTGAATAAATGTTTTAGAAGGTGATAGATTTATTTGTTATATTTTGATATATTATGAGAATATAAATACAGCAACGTTAAATGATATAAATTGTGTTTCCGTAACAGGGTACTATAGAGTGAACTATGACAGAGCAAACTGGCAGATGATAATCAAACAATTAAATGAGCAAAATTTCAAAGATATCTCGACGATTAATCGAGCGCAATTGATCGACGACGCTCTTAACTTGGCTAAAGCTGGAAAGCTCGACTATACTATCGCTTTCGATGTCACGTCTTACTTGGCCCACGAAATCGAGTATTTGCCTTGGAAAGCAGCTTTCAATGCCATGGATTATCTCAACGATATGTTAATCAAGACCCAAGGTTATGACAAATTCAGAGTACGTATAAGTACCGCTGATAGATATATGTAAGAAATATCAATAAGTACACTTACTTACAATTAGATGTTTAATATCAATGATATTAGCATGGAATATATAATAATACATGATACTTTATTATTTTAATCTTTAATATTCTTCAGTTGTACATATTGAAACTGCTCGATAATGTATACAAGCAAGTCGGTTTCATTGACAAAGTGGGAGATCCTCAGTTGACAGTTTTCACCCGAATTGACGTTTTAAATTGGGCGTGCAACTTCGATCATGAGAATTGCGTTACGAACGCCGTGCAACAATTCAAGAATTGGCGTAACACTCCTAACCCAGACGTCAACAATCCGTAAGTGGGAATATCATATCATATCATTTAAGATGAGATTATTCATTGATACACTGTTGCGTTCTTTGATGAATAGGATGACCGCAGTGATCAGGTCGCATGATTCATGTTACCGGCGTTAGACATATTAATCGCTGTGTTTTAAATTCTTTGTTACTTTTAAAAAATAATTAATAAAATTGTTTACTTGTATTTTCTTACTGATAAAAAAACTTGCGTTCTAGAATTTCGCCGAATTTGAAGAGCGTGGTTTATTGCACGGCCATTCGAGTGGGTGGACAAAGCGAATGGGAATTTGCTTGGCAGCGATACCGAGGAACCAACGTAGGATCGGAGAAGGATCTGCTCTTGCAGGCATTAGCCTGCACAAGAGAGATATGGCTGTTAAATCGATTTTTAGATTGGGCCATTACGGAAAATTCGGGAATCAGGAAGCAAGATGCCACCAGAGTTTTCGGATCGGTCGCCAACAATATTGTCGGACAGCCACTCACGTTTGATTACTTTAGAAATAAATGGGCGCATCTTAGAGAATAGTAAGCTGTCAATCCTTTATTCTTATATTCTTATGTTTGTATATCTTATATTCGTATGCTTCTATCATGGAAGGCTTCCTTAGGAAACATCATTAATTATAGAAACATTAATTAACCTTGTGTAATTAGGAAGCAGATCGCAGATTTTTATTATCATGATTTTAATTGCTATGGATCTTTGTCGTAGATCGAATTATATTTTACTGTGAAAATTTGATATAACATAAATCTTTTATTATTTCCAGTTTTGGAACGTCGCTATCAACTGTCAATAACATCGTAAAGTCAGCAACAAGAGGAATGAGTACAAGATACGAATTGAAAGACGTAAGTTGAGAAATAATAAAAATAAAACATTTAAATAGAAAACAATGACGCAAATGTTAAACTCTTCTTGGCAAATTTGATAAATAAATAAAAATATGTAATCAATTTCCACAAAAATCTCGTTACTCTTTCAAAAAATAATTCTGCAACATATTTACTTTTCATGTTACTTTTTTAGCTGGTAGAGTTTGCAAAGGAACATCTGGACGAACTTGGTACAGCAACGCGAACCATACAGCAAGCAGTAGAGCGTGCGGAATCCAACATACGATGGATTGATAACAATCATGCGACGATTCGCGATTGGTTACAGAGGAACACCGCGTAATTGTCGATACTGATAGAAAATTATTCGGCTCTCCCTTGCGGTGAATCGCGAGTGCAACATACATAGTTGCTTGCGATTTTTGGGCCGAATTCATTATAGTGTCAAAGTGACGCGTGAAAATTGGTGTACACTATAAATGGGGCACGAGGAATGAAATTGCAAATAGTCTACTGTTGAATCGTACAAGACTATTATGTGTTTTTGTATGTATTTGTAAATATATGGCCCCCCAGCATTAATGCGATATTTATAATGCAGAGTGGAATGACGCTCACTGTATTTCATGTTCACATTCCTGATTATGCCGCTAGATTATGGAAATATATTTCAAATGTGGGGAAAGTGATAATATTATTAATCTCTTTACAATAGATTTCGCGAGTCACAATTGCTGCGCATATTATGCTGTCTGAAGAATTTTATCGTCAATCCACCGGATACCAAAGGGGCAGGAAAAAAGATTCGTGTTCAAAGTAACATTGAATATTATGAGTAGTAGGATTTGTTGCAACATTTTCTCAGTTCTAAGGTTCTACATTTCCTTCACTAAATATTGCTGGATTTATAACAGTACCATTATAGATAATTGTATATTAGGTCAAAATAATTAGTAAGTAATAATTGATACAAATACTCGTGTATAATATTAATCGCGTTTTCAGCAGCTATTATAAAACATTGAATTTAATACATGTTGAAAATAACTAAATATTTTTAATCGCTCATCAATAAAGACAATAAAGAAATTTATATGTATAATGTAGCAAATATATTATATATATGTTAAAAATGTTTTGCTTAAAAATCAAATATTGTCTATGTCATGAGTCAATGCTTTATATGTACTTAGAATACTCAAAGAATCTTCTATTCTTAATACATGAATATCCACTATACGTATAACCAATTGCTAACTATTATGCGATAAGATTTAATTATTCATTAAAGATTTCCTGCTACTATGTGATGGTCTGTATTTTTATAACAGCAGAAACCTGACAAATACAATACCGCTTTATTTTGAAAATATTGATATATGTCATATAGATATAAAATAAAATCTTATTAATTTTTTTATAAACTTTGTTGTACATCTATTTCATTCTCTATTATAACGAAGAAACAAATATTTATTTTTCTATTATTAACTTACGAACTTTGAAACTTTTCAAGTAAACTTTTTAACCTAAGAAGGAAAAATAATCTTCTAATTACATCAGTGTATGCAGCTATAATAAAACCAGTATAGCTATTTAGTTTTGTTATTGTTAATACAAAGCAGTTTGTCAACGTTCGTATTATCAACCTACTTTATGGTAAGTATTTTGTATTATGTAAGTAAGTACTAATATATATATATATATATATATATATATATATATATATATATATATATACTAGCTGGTTACCCGGGCTTCGCCCCGGAGGACATATGTAATAAGACACGCAAATAATCTCTCTCTCTCTCTCTCTCTCTCTCTCTCTCTCTCTCTCTCTCTCTCCCTCTCTCCCTCTCCCTCTCTCCCTCTCCCTCTCTCCCTCCCTAAGAGCACAGTTGACGGAAAATCGACGGCAAGTCGACTTTTATAAGTCGACTTCTAGTCGACTTCTAAAAATGACGGAAAGTCGACTAGAAGTCGACTTCTAAATAGTCGACTTATAAAAAGTCGGAAAACAGTCATTTTTATTTTATAGCGGCGCGCGTCATGCATCATCAATATGGCGGCGAATCTCGAGGAGGAGCAGAGCTTACGCGAGTGCGAGGAATACGTGCCGCGAGGCAGGACACGATAAGACGTCGTAAAGCGCCGCGCTATCGATCCACCGCCACGAAACATCATCGTCGTCGTCATTGTCTTCCCGTTGACTTCCTCGATTAGATCAGAATACTGGAATTTGACTGTATGCACATTGCAATATGTTTAAGACGGCTATCTACAACAAGAGTTGTTACAGAATGCCGTTATCAACCGACATGGAAGCGAAATTGCTGCGCCAGATAGTCCTTGCAGGTATGGCAGATCAAGTCGCGAGAAAGGTTTCGCCCGACGAAGTAAAAGAGAATCAGGCTAAGACCAAGTGGAAACATGCTTACAGGTTAGATATGATGTGTTATTAATTATCATCGATAATTAAGACTTATTGAATGTGACCTCTCCATTCTGAACCATCTTCCAGAATACCAGAAATGGAGGAACCTGTACTCATGCATTCTTCGTGCGTTCTACAGAATATCAGTCCGGAATAGGTCGTTTGTCAAGAGGTGTACGAAACGAATAAGATGTACATGCGAGGTGTCACGACGATAGAACCCGAATGATTGCCGAAATTCGCTCCCATGCTATGCCATCTTAGTGAACCATTGGTTGATTCACCGCCAAGGTATTTTATCACAAATCTCGCTTTATAATGTTTTTCCTACTTATTTAAAAAGATATTAATCTTCATTATGATCGAATATTATTCTTATTTATAGATATAATCAAGGAACCGGGAAGCTCATTTGCCATGTGTCTGGTACATTTGGAAAGGCCGGATGGGCACTACCATCGATGGTTATAGAACATCCGTTGACGGTGGACGGTGTGGTTTGCGTATTTCTTCTTGGAGGGTCAAGTGTGCCCTAAACTGAAACTATTTGTTCCGTCGCTGCTGACGACACCTGAGAGCATCACCAAGTCATGGGCCAGGTAAATCGTTATTCTATCTCCTTTCGATTTCACATTGATTCATCGAATAGATTACATCAATTGAATACGATTTTTTCAGTCTATACATATATATATATATATATATATATATATATATATATATAAACAATAATATTATTATATATTTACAACTTTATGATAATAATATATATATTATATATATTTATATAGCTAATTTTGCATATTGTTTCGCGATTAACGTTGGAATGTTTTAATTTTAGTTCTGTTGTCAGCTTATCAGAAGTGGCTGCCGGAATCCGCCCACGCAAAAATGGCACAGATATGGCCGCCTTTGTAATTAAGAATAACACATTAGGATTGTAATTATACAGTTTTTTAGATAATTAAATTATTTTATATAATATGAAAAAAATCGAAATGCATCAGTTTTAGCCCCCCAGGTGCGTGGGTATACGGCGGTACGGCATCTGAGCCAAAATATCTGCTCGTAACTGTAAAACTGGGAAGCCTGCCTGGCTTCCCTCTAAAAAAAAAGTAGGTGGGAGAAGCCGAAAAGAGACTCAGGGCCAGTGGTGCGATTCTGTAACTCGGTATGCGCTCCTGCAGTTGTGCAGGTATACTATATGATAAAAAGCTACGCAATAATAATATAACGATAATACTGCATAACGAGTTACAGAATCGCAACTCAGAGCCGTTACGAAAGATCAATATGATGTATAGGTCAATATGACGTTAAAATGATGTCATTTTGATAAGACGTCGTAAAGCGCCGCGCTATCGACCGCCGCCACGAAACGTCGTCATCATCGTCGTCGTCATTCACAGTCCTCGTCATCATTGTCTTCCCGTTGACTTCTTCCGATACTTCCGATAGTTTCTCCAGCAAGGGGTCGATTGTGTATCTTGAAATAATGAGGTAAAAATTACAAAAGTGAGAAAATTTTCATTAGCGTATCTACGATTTTATTTATCAAAATCTAGTAAAATCTGTTCACTTTTGTAATTTTTACCTCGTTTCAAGATACACAACCGACCTCCAGACGTACGCAGCGGTTTATTTTATCGACGTTAAAGTTGACGGGAAGTCGACTTCTCGTCATGTCGGGAAGTCGACTTTTCGTCATGACGGAAAGTCGACTTTAAGACGTTAGTATTTTGAGACATTAGCCGACTTCAAGTCGACTTGAAGTCGACTTTCTGCCTTAAAAAGTCGACTTTTCTGCCAAGTCAGTTTCGGTAGAAGTCGACTTCAAGTCAACTTAAAGTCGACTTTTTGCTGTTAGGGCTCTCATCTCTTGCTAGAGCTAGACAGAGGGAGAGAAGAGGAAAGAGAAAGAGAAAGAGAGGAGGCTCCTAAAGAGAAACGATCCCGTGAGAGCAGATCTTTAGCCCTATAAGATAGAGAAATGAGAGAGAGAGAAAGAGATAGAGAAAAAGAAGGAGAGAGTCTCTCTAGAGCTAAGAGAGAATAGAAAAGAGTTCACTATCTTTCTCTCCCCTCTCACTCCCCCGCTCTCCCTCCTCTCCCTCCCCTCCCCTCCCCGCCCCCTCTCTCCCCACTCTTCTCTCTCTCTCCCCTTCTCTGTATCTTTTCTCCCCCCTCCCTTTCCCTATCTCTCAACTCCTCTGTCTAAGCTTTTAGTCTTTCGTCTCAGTCGCTTCTCTGGCCTCGTATTGTCGTCCTCTTTTCCCCTTTTCTCCCCTTTGGGGGCTCTTCCTTTCTTTGGTCTCGGTCTGAGAGGATACATCTCCAAATTTCATCCTGTCTGGGGTTCGGGGTTTTCTAGGCAGTCTTTATAGAGATAACTTTCCCAATCGCTAAAAACCAAGTCGATATCTCATCGGGCTCAAGAGATATTGAGAAAGTCGTTGAAAACACATTTTACCCCTTTTCACCCCTTAGGGTGGAATTTCTAAAAATCCTTCTTAGTAGGTGCTTACGTCATGAGAGGAATACACTTCTCCAAATTTCAAGTCTCTAGGTCATGGGGTTTGGGCTGGGCGTTGATAAGTCAGTCAGTCAGGACAGTCGTTTAAAACACATTTTACCCCCCCTTTTCACCCCCTTAGGGGTGGAATTTCTAAAAATCCTTTCTTAGTGGATGCTTACGTCATGCGAGAAATACACCCTCCAAATTTCAAGTCTCTAGGTCAAGGGGTTTGGGCTGGGCGTTGATAAGTCAGTCAATCAGGACAGTCGTTAAAACACATTTTACCCCTTTTCACCCCCTTAGGGGTGGAATTTCTAAAAATCCTTTCTTAGTGGGTGCTTACGTCATGCGAGGAATACATCCTCCAAATTTCAAGTCTCTAGGTCAAGGGGTTCGGGCTGGGCGTTGATGAGTCAGTCAGTCAGGACATCTTCCTTTAACACATTTTACCCCCTTTCACCCCCTTAGGGGTGGAATTTCTAAAAATCCCTTCTTAGTGGATGCTTACGTCATGAGAGGAATACACCCTCCAAATTTCAAGTCTCTAGGTTCAGGGGTTTGGGCTGGGCGTTGATGAGTCAGTCAGTCAGTCAGTCAGTCAGTCAGTCAGTCAGGACATCTTCCTTTATAGATATAGATATATATTAAAATTTCATGAAACTGGCTGCATTTTTTTGTAGCGACGGAATCTCCTTAATGTGAAGTGTTCGACATCTAATACGACACACGCACGACACATGAACAGATGATTTTTTATCCAATGCTTACGATTGGTTATTCTTTAAACTTTTATACTTAAGAAACTATTTTATGAAAAAAATGGCACGTACTTTTATTACTTAATTTTGTATGAACTTTCATGCTGCAATCTTATTACCCTCGAATTTCGAAACATCCTGTATAATTACGATCTAGAAAAATTATTTTATATTTATATCACATTTGTGCTGTTATTGAATTTTGTTAACATTCATTTAGTATTTATTTTACATTTATTCTATATTTATTTTGTATCTTATTCTTTTATTATACTAATTATAAGTCACTTTCTTTCTAATTTATTATATGTATAATATATAGTATATGTCTTTTTCATATATAAAGATGTATGTATCCGTAATTCTGGTTTTTGTTGAACATTGCCATTTATTTATAATTTAAATTATATTAATAATTTCAATGTCCTAAGCCGCTTCGAAAACCTATAAAAATCAAAATAAATCTATTATAAATTTGAATTTTCGTGGATAATATATATACAATATATATACAGGGTGTCTGAGACCACCCGTACACCCCTTTTCTTTCAAAAACTAAGCATTTTAGAGAAAAACGTTTTAGACAAAAATTGTATGGTTTTGAGGGGAACATACGATGGTGTCATTGGGTTGACCTTGGATGGCATCGTTAAGGTCAGGTCAAGGACACCTTCAGTTTCTTAAATAAAACCCCCTATTTTTTATTGCATATTCTTATAGCTTATGTCGAGAGCTTTCCAAAACACTATAATTAAGTATTTTTTCATTAAGTACTTTTCGAGTTCTAAGGCTTGAAGTTACAGTATTGTGACATAATATTTTGTTAAGTATTTATAATTCAAATTCCTTACTTTTTATTTTTGCAAACAATACGAATCAATTAATGTAAAGAAAACACAATTTTCTGAAAAACTTGTTGTGTAACTGTTTATTGCATATTCATTATTTTCTTAGCTTCTCACAATTCGGGGTACTTGATTTGCGTGAGTCCCCTTGTCTCTCACGATTCGGGGTGCTTGATTTGCGTGAATCCCCTTACCTCTCACGATTCGGGGTGCTTGATTTGCATGAGTCCCCTTGCCGTTCTAATGCCTGTCGCAAGTTACACAGGATAATAATGAGATACACGGAGTGACTCACACGAATGAAGCCACGCGAATGACAACAATGCTTTTTCAATAACTATCAATCACGCAATAAAAAATCGGCTAAATTTAAGTCTTTGTCGAAAATAATTCAGTATGTACTTGGTGAATAGACATTCTATAAGAATGAAACTTAATGCATGAATATGAATGCCTACAGAGATTACACAGCGCGCAATAGTTTATTCCAGGTATATTAGACATTGTTCTTAACAACGGTACAAGAATTACACTCATTGTAAATGGCATTAAAATTGTTCTTCAGCTTTGTAGATTAGTGCGCTATCTACTGTGCCACGCTACGCTTTTACACAAGTTTTTCTTTGAGAAAATTGTGTTTTCTTTACATTAATTGATTCGTATTGTATGCAAAAATAAAAAGTAAGGAATTTGAATTATAAATACTTAACAAAATATTATGTCACAATACTGTAACTTTCAAGCCTTATAACTCGAAAAGTACTTAATGAAAAAATACTTAATTATAGTGTTTTGGAAAGCTCTCGACATAAGCTATAAGAATATGCAATAAAAAATAGGGGGTTCCGTTTGAGAAACTGAAGGTGTCCTTGACCTGACCTTAACGATGCCACCCAAGGTCAAACCAATGACACCATCTTATGTTCCCCTCAAAACCATACAATTTTTGTCTAAAACGTTTTTCTCTAAAATGCTTAGTTTTTGAAAGAAAAGGGGTGTATGGGTGGTCTCAGACACCCTGTATATATATATATATATATATATATATATATATATATATATATATATATATAGTTAAAAAAAAGCGAAAACAATTATTCACATTTTTGGACGGTCGAAAAATTTGCTGTGCAACAGTAGTTTAACTCAAATTAAAGTAAGCAATTCATAATATTATCAATTAATATATATAGTTATCAGGTGTGAGAAGCGTCAAATCTTAATTCCGCATTATGTAAAATTGGCAACATATGTTAAAGACTAAAAAACGTGGTCGGGGCTATCTGTCCTATTTTTGATGGGGCAATGTGTCCACATTTCAATGACGAATTGTTCTTTTATAAATATATATATATATATATATAATGGTGCGTAACTATAAAAAAAAAGACTTTCCTTAAGACGGATAAGGTTATAGACATATTCAATAAAATTATATTTAATAGAGCGATTAAAAAAATAAAAAATGAGCGAGAATCTTTTCGTAAAAACAGCGTTAGACTTTGGAATAAATGTTCGGGCTCTCACTCGCTACTGTAAAAAAAGTGACCTACGAGCAACTACTTGATCCTGCGATTCAAGAATCGTCACCAAATTTTTATTTTAAAAATACACGTCAAGTTAAATATATGAGTTTGTCTTAAATTATTGAGTATTTTCTATTTCAAACGCTGCCGAGGATAAAGTAAAGGCCCCAAATAAAAAAAAAGATTAAAGAATTGAGGGGACAAAAGAAACTCATCACATTGATTTTGCAACGGACTTAAAATCAGTTTGATGTCATCGTATATAAAGAAAAGTCCGCTCTATGCAGGAAACTTGTCAAAAAATCTACATAAAGTGCCTACTACTTCTCTGACTCCAACGACTAGGCAGTTTTTTTCAATATTATATATTAATAATAAATAATATTATAAATAAGTATAGAAATTAATATAAATAATGTGTTTTTTATTATGTGGACAGATAACCCCTCGAATGTGGACAGATAGCCCCGCATATGGGGCTATCTGTCTACGCTTGACTTGTCCACTTAAAAAATTCGCCTCTTTAAAATGTTAAAAGATCAACGATTCTAATTATGTTTTTTTAAATAGCAAGGTTGAAAGGTTATACCATTAAAATTTTAGCCAAATATCTTTATTAGAATTTTACTTGAAAAAAGCGTAAAGTGTGGACACATAGCCCCGGTCTCCCCTATACATATATATATATATATATATATATATATATATATATATATATATGTTATATATATATATATATATATATATATATATATATATATATATATATAATTAGTGACGCGCATGAATGGATTAACGAGATTCCCACTGTCCCTATCTACTATCTAGCAAAACCACTGCCAAGGAAACGGGCTTGGAAAAATTAGCGGGGAAAGAAGACCCTGTTGAGCTTGACTCTAGTCTGGCACTGTAAGGAGACATGAGAGGTGTAGCATAAGTGGGAGATGGCAACATCGCCGGTGAAATACCACTACTTTCTTCGTTTCCTTACTTACTCGGTTAGGCGGAACGCGTGCCCCGATATATATATATATATATATTAATTAAAAAATATAGTGTCAATTTTAATAATCTTAAATTATAGTGTCAATTTTAATAATCTTTTTGGTTTTTTTGATTCTGATGATTACAGATGAAATGGGAGTGGTCACTGCGGAGGACCTTTTTTTTGTGGCAGTCGACAGAACCCAAGAATACTCCGCCAATATTGAATATTTTTTAATAAAAAAAATTTAACATAGTCTTAGAAGTGTGTACTTTCATGTAGAAAAAATACCAATACCATAATTCATATAGGTTTCCTTAAAAAAATTCACAAAAATTGCCTTTTTTTTCGCGCTTCTAGGTAGGTATTCCCCCTTAAGTTATGGATTTTTTCAAAAAATTTAAATTAAAGTAGTTTAAAATTTCAAATGCCTGTAAGAAAAAACTTTAAGAAAAAAAAGATATTGTAAAAAATGAGGTAATCTTTTTTTTCATTTTTCACTGTACTTTTCGAAAAAAATATCGAAAAAATTTTTAATGGACAATATGACTGTTTTCTTTTAGGATTTAAGTAAGAAATGTTTTTTTTCTCAATGCGACTGTTTTGATTTTTTTCAAAAAAATCTCACAAATTCTAGACTTATAGCCGTATTCATAGTCCTTCCTTAAGAAAGGATTTCTTGTTCCTCATTCTACATTTCATAAATTTTAAGGTTTCTTGATCGATCAAGGAAGGTTTATGAAATGTAGAATAACTAATAAGGAACAAGGAATCCTTATTCCTCAAGGAAGGACTATGAATACGGCTATTAGTTTCGAAATTTTAAAGCCATTGATGAAGATGGGATTTCAATAACTTCGATTTTTTAAGGGACTTTTTCTTCATTTTTTTCGAAAATAATTTTTTTAAAATAAGATAGACTACCGATGCGATGGCTATCAAAAAATTTGATAAATTTATAGACAGCGATTCTGAAATTTCGATCTATAGATAAAGAGAAAATTCGAATATTTTCTATTTTTTAATTACATTTTTACTTATTTTTATTATATAGTTTATTAACTTTAGCATTACAGCCAGAAAGTGGACTTGGTTTACAATCATTTCCTTATTCACTCAAACACACAGCGTTTCCTCATACACCTAGATATCTGATAACCTATTAAAGTTATAAAATTATAAAATTACAACATTACAAAATTAAAATTCACAAATTATGGCACATTTAATAATTTAACCTATTTATTTATTTAACCTATTTAACAAAATTCGAACGAGCATCGATTCTTATTGCACTAACTACTTATCTCACAGCCTCTCTCACAACCTATTGACTTCCTATATCTATCTTCTTTTTCTTTCGCATCCCTTTCCCTAACAACTTTTAGCAGTACCTCCGCTTTGGTGGTGTCCAATTTATCGTTCCAAAGTTTTTCCAACCTTTCCTTACTATCCTTTCCTAATACTGTAAACCATTCCTTTGTCTTAACACAATCTTCAGCATAGTGGTTCATATTATCCTTGCCTTCATTACAAAAAATACACATTTGTTTCTCTTCTTCTAGCCAATACCTATTACCTGATTCTAAGTTCCCGCATCTTAAATTTAACAGCGCTCTGATACTATCCCCGAGATCCTGTCTGTCTAAATTATCCAACCTTAAATAACTTGGGCCTTCCAAATCCATACTTAGCTCCTTATATTTCTTGTTATACCTTGCCTCTAAAATCCTGTTTTCCTCTAACTGCCTCTGTACGTCCTCATCCCTCTTCCACATTTCTTTACCTAAATTTCTCCCCTCTCTTCTCAAGGCTTCCACCGCCACAACACTCCAACCGTTCCTATTAAAATATTTCTCTCTTTCCTTACCATACCTATCGTTCCACTCATTACTTTCTTTCTCCAACCAACATTTTTTAATCCACCTTTCCTCATTTGTTTCCCTGACCTTATCCTCAAATTTCATAGCCCTAATTCCCCATCCTATCCTTAGTTTGCTTAACCCTAATTCTCTAGACATTATATATCTCGGCGTGCAAAACTTTAATTTGAAAACCCATCTAGCGTAATCCAACAATATCTTTTCTAAATTTTTCCTTTCTTCCCAACCCCATAATTCCACCCCATATGAAATCACGCTCCTAACTAAATATCTAAATAGCATCCCTCTTCTAATAAAATCATTCCTACAAATTCTTTCCCCTAGCCCCCACGTCCTGTTAGCCGCTATCCTACCTTTCCTACACAGCTCTTTAATATGCTCTGTATATTTACCATTTCTACTAAATACAAACCCTAGGTATTTAAACGTCTTAACTTCTTCGATTTCTTTATTCTCCCATTTCCATTTTTCTACCTTTTCCCTACCTCTCTTATTGAACACCACCATCTTAGTTTTATCCGTACATAAAGTCATTTTTCTTTTCCTAAAAAATCTCCTAATTGTATCCATCATATCTAGCATCGCATCCCTATTCTTTGCTAAAAATACCATATCATCTGCATACTCTAACGACCACACTCTTACATCTCTTAATTGTACACCACCTATGTTCCTTACTTCTAATGCTTTCCTAATCTCCGCAATATACAGGTTAAATAGAAGCGGACTCAGAACACAGCCCTGCCTAACTCCTTTTGTTATAAAAAATTCTTTCGTTACACCTTCCTTTGTTCTAATCGCTACCTTTGTGATCTCGTAAATCCTTTCTAACTTTCCTATAAGCTCTTCCTCTATTCCCATTTCCCTAAGAATCTTCCAAAGTTGTCCTCTCTCCACGTTGTCAAAAGCTGCCTTTAGGTCCACGAAGAGTGCATAAACTTTACCTTTCCTTCCCTTCCTTTCTTCCTTCTGAGTTAGATGATCCAACACAAAAATATTGTCTATAGTTGACCTTCCTCGTCTAAAACCGGCTTGGCTCTCTGGTAGCAAGCCTTTCTGCTCGACGGATTTCTCTAACCTTCCTCTGATAAACTTATTTTTATTATTAAATTACTTTTTTTTTAATGGAATATTATAAATTGGGGAACTTTAACGGATAGCATGTAACAATTAAATCATATAGTTAATGAAAAAAACACGTATATTATCTGTGAAAATAGCAATCAGATTTATTTGAAAATAAAATAACTAAAAAAAATAAAAATTAACATAAAATAAATCAAAAAAATATATTTTTGATTTATTTTATCCGTTAAGTTCGCCAATTTATAATATTTCATTTAAAAAAAAGTAATTCTCCTGTCGCGGTGCACATCTTTCCTATATAAACAGATGTGGAGAAGAAGGTTCGTGCGCCGCGCCGTCCGATTCCCTATACCACAGCTAACGGCTGCATGGCTGCATTTGTTTTCGGCGGTCGGCCGCTCTGCGCTTAAGACTATTCTATACCTAATAGCGTAAACGTAGGTGTAGGGTTGTAGGAGCAGTAGTAGTCGTAAGTGGTGTATACAAAATGTTTTCACGTTTATATTTCTATTTCGACAAAAAGAATGATAGCGGCGTGGTCACGTGAATAACAGCACTCTAGTTGGTTAGTTCTTACGTTTTACATCTTCGTAGTCGTGAAAGATGAAATTTAACCATCTTCCACAACACGCTTTACAAATTACAACTACGCCTACAACCACTTACAACTACGTTTACGCTATTGTAGAATGGCCTTTACGCGTACATCGAGAACGATAGCGTTGCGAAACGATAGCAGTTCTAGGTTCTAGCAGCGTAATATGAAAACGTCAGAAGCGGGACTTGTATGCGGTTAAAGCGCATATATTTCAGAGATTAAACATATTTTCTTTGTAGTATTTTCTGAGATATTCAACATAATCTGAACTGAATAATATACCAGTGATATTATCTCGGTATCACACATATTATTCTCCAGCCCCAAGCTTTTTTTTATATTAGTATATATTAATATAAGAAGCAATTTTAGCATTAAGTTTTCCTCGTTTTAAATAATAATTAAAGAAAAATGTACGATCAAAGTAAATTGATACAAATATTGACAACTCCAGAGTATAGATGTTGAGATGAAAATGGAAAATGTTTTCCACCCTCTAATCCTATGTATATAAGAATAAGTGAAAAAATGAAAGAAGTTGATACACATATAAGCCTGAAGCATGTATATACAATATTAAATACAGACATCGCGGTATATATACTTCCGTATTGAAAGCATTTGATTTAAGTAAAAATATTAAAATTTCTCTGAGTGTGTGAATCAGGTAATATAATATAAGTTTTCCCGAATATTTGCTTAAATGCCCGAATAAATTATATGACAATAAGTTTTTCAAACTTATTTATTCGGACAAAAATGGGAATGATATCAAACCCGTCGTGAAACATTATAACAAGCGTCGATACTTGAAATTAAAACCTGGTAAATGGACTGATTTATTTGCTGCAAAAATATGGGATCAGACAAAAATTCCTTGTGCGTTTACTTTCAAAAATGCAACTGTGTTCCCAAGTTTCAATGCCAAATGTTTCGTACGGTTTAATGCAATATGCAAAGAATACAAAGCAAAATTAAACGGCAAAATGTAAAAAAAAAAACCACATGATGAACAAGACGCAATATTTGATTGTACCATGCTTGGTTTTAACGACCAAATTAATCATACCAAAAAAAAGCAATTAAAAGGTTTCCTTCGATAGAAAGTAGCTGGTCATTTAATAGATACAAAAAGGCAGGCAACGATTTGGCGTAACGAAGAAGCAAATAGGATAATGGAATTTGGCGATGAAAATCCGGCAATTTTGTATTCGGCATGTGTCTTACGTAAAGCCAAGCAAAACGAATTGGATAATCGTCTAGGTACAGCTGATTGTGATCCAATTCGAAATTTGCAAGTATATAAATAAATTCAAAGGCCCGGCTCGATACATGGAATAGGCTTAGATCCATTTCACGTAATGTATTGGTCTAAAGAACAAATGACAATGTACAAAATAATTAATCACTCAAAAAATGCATATTTTACTATGGATGCTACAGGCAGCATAGCAAAAAAATTGCCAATACCTGATGGAACAAAATCGCCTCATTTGTTTTCATATCAATGCGTAATTGTATCGAAAGATAAACGTGGTATCCCAGTACTCCAGTTTTCCAGATGATCTCAGCAAAGCAAGATGCAGCTCTTTTAACATATTTCTTACTTGAAATTCGGAGATCGGGTGCTAAAGTACCGTCTGTAGTATAAATAATTGATTTCAGTCGAACAATATTACTCGCTTTAGCGCGTGCATTTGCAGATTGCGCTGATTTAAAGCATTATTTACAGTGTTGTTACGACGTCATTATAAAAAATGAACAAGCGGCCCTGCTAGCCTCATACTTAAGATTAGATGTTAGCCACGTAATAAAAATTATCAGTAATTGGGAATGTTTATGACACTTACCGAATAAAGTACGGCAATTTTACCTTAAAAGCATCGCTCAAGCGTATAAAATGCAATCTTTGGAGGAATTATGTTCTTTTTTGACGTCTCTCTTGGTCGTAGCTTTAAGCGAAGACGTTGGTAACGTCAATGACACTTCTGTTCCAGCTGAGACGTGCTTACAGTCAATTAATAATTGTATTAAAGGTGTGGATGTGGAGGACTTAATAAATTCTATAGATGTGGATAATTTAGTAGATGATTTTTCCGAAGACTTTTCGCTATCTTGGCAAGAATGAAGCAATAATTTATATACCGAAGCTAATGCTTTAGCATTAAGCTCTCAAAATGGAAATATAGTTAAGGGGGTCGTCTACTCAAGAGGCTGTTTTTTTTTGTCTTTTTTGGGAATTTTTTGTAAGGAATCATAAGAATACACTTTGTTGAAACTTTTACATCATATTTATTGATATTTGAAGAGTATTTAGAAATTTTTCCAAGTTGATATATGGCCAAGAATCCGCTGTAGAGCGCCCCGACGTCAGCTGCGTAAAAAAAAAGTTGTTGAACGGTACCCACGATTCCGGATTTCCAGTTCATCCTAAAAAAAGAAAAAAAAAATCCTCTTAATCTGTGGATGTGTGGCTATCGTGTGAACTAGAACTAAATAAAAATATTGAAATTTCAATTTTTGCCAACGTTTTGAAAAAAAGTTTCATTTTTCGGTATTTTCAAAACGTTGGCAAAAATTGAAATTTCAATATTTTTATTTGGTTCTAGTTCACACGATAGCCACACATCCACAGATTAAGAGGATTTTTTTTTTTTTTTTTTAGGATGAACTGGAGATCCGGAATCGTGGGTACCGTTCAACAACTTTTTTTTTACGCAGCTGTCGTCGGGGCGCTCTACAGCGGATTCTTGGCCATATATCAACTTGGAAAAATTTCTAAATACTCTTCAAATATCAATAAATATGATGTAAAAGTTTCAACAAAGTGTATTCTTATGATTCCTTACGAAAAATTCCCAAAAAAGACCCAAAAAAAAAAACAGCCTCTTGAGTAGACGACCCCCTTAAGGGGATGCTGGAGTAGTAGCAATTACCGACATTTTTTTTTGTGACACTTAACTTTGAATTGGCTTTACGGAATTGAAAAAAATTTTACAGGATTAAAGTACGCATAAAAACGGAGGGCGCTAGCGTTGATTTTACATCAAAAACGAAAAAAAATAAAAAAATTATATGCAAGACGTGACAAAATTTGCTGCACATAAAAATTTAGACTTTGTACGTATAAAATAAACCTCCAGCGCCCTCGGAATTGCAAAAAAGAATAATGTTGTGCTTTCAGAAATAAGCTTAGAAGCTTTAGTATAAGAGAAAAGTGTAACAAAAATCTCATATGTATGTATGCGTGCGGAATCGGTGTGAAGAGTAAAACAGACCGTAGTTTAGTTGCTAGGTAGTACGATAGGTGGTGCTGTAATCAAATGTGCAGTGAAGTGTATCGCTGGATCATAGGATAATGCTCCGGACTTATCGACCTAAAAAATCAGGTCGATAAGTGACACCCCAGATAGCACAGCTGATCTTTATAAATTCAAAAAGATCTGAATCTGATCTTTATGAATTCATAAAGATCAGCTGTGCTATCTGGGACTATTACCTAGGACCAGGGTTTTGTAGGACATTTCAAAAGTTTACTTCCCGGAATGAATTATTTACGTACGTGTCGTTATGTTTACACAAATCTTTTTCATGTAGATAATTCATGCAATATAAATTATTATATGGGATATTATATCGTAAATTTAAATTATGATATGGGATATTATATTGGATAACAGTACAAAAAAAGAAAAGATATAAAATTGAATACAATTTGACTTTAGTATAATAAAGTATAAATATTACAAATCAGGCATATGCCTAGCGAGTGTGCAATGCGTGCATATATGTGTGATTGAAGAATCTAAAGCATATACATAAAAAATAAATTCTCCTACAATTCATATGTAAAAGCTTATAGGAAAGAATAGAAGAGATCGCGTAGCATCATCATACATTGATATATAAAATACATTTCCAAACACGATTTATTTTTATAAATACAGAAGGACATATTAGGGTGGGTATACACTACGCCGAACGAACAGCGAATCGTGCATTTGTATACCATTCGTGCGAAGCACACATGCCAGCCGTGTGCATGTGTGCTTCGCACGAATGGTATACAAATGCACGATTCGCTGTTCGTTCGGCGTAGTGTATACCCACCCTTACAGACGCGCGCGCGCATACGCGCGCGAGCGCCGAGATATGAAAAAGAAGCCTAGCACGATTCTCGCCGGCTCGCGGCTAGCGGAGCCGAGCGTCGAGCATCACGCGGTGATGCCAAATTGCACGCGGTGATGCCAAATTGCGGCAATGTGGCATCACCGCGTGATGCTCGACGCTCGGCTCGACCTGCAGCCGCGAGCCGGCGAGAATCGTGCTAGGCTTCTTTTACATATATCGGCGCTCGCGCTCGCGCGCGCGCGTTTATAATATGTCCCCGTATGTATAATTAGGTAAATTTTGTTTAAAAATGTATTTTATATATCAATATATGATGTATGTGTATATATAAAAAATATGTATATATGAAAAGTGAGAAATAAAGAACGGAAGGAGCGTAAATGATAAATATTTATAGAAAAATCTTCTTTCTCTTGACCAACATGTACGTATTTTCTTTGAAAATGTTCCATTTTGGAAAAGTAACTTATTGCCAATACAAGGAAAACGGAATAAATTAAAATAAATGTAATTTGTCTAAAAAATTTTTAGACAAATGTCTGTTAGTATATTAGTATACTTTTTACTGTACTAATAGATAAATACATACAGAGCAAAATTAGCTTCATCGATATACCACGGTTTACACATGTAATAAAAATTAAATATATGTATATATATATATATATATATATATATATATATACATATATTTAATTGATACAACATTCCTTGGCAAAATCGGAAAGTACTTCCTATTTTGTTTTGAATGTTCATTATATAAATAAATGTGTATAATGGAAAAATGATGTATATATATATGTGTGTGTGTGTGTGTGTGTGTGTGTGTGTGTGTATACAAACAAAATAGGAAGTGCTTTTCGATTTTGCTAAGGAATGTTGTATAACTGAGAGATTCGACCAGCAGCGAACGATAAAAGAAAACAGCCATATAATCTTCTCTTACCTTCGCGTTACTATTGTTATTGTAAATATTAGCTTTGTAAAAGAATAAAAATAAAAATAAAAAATATATTTTTATTTATTTAGCAATTTTTATAGTATCGTGATTTATTACTTATGTCTAATAACATTTTTTGTACAACTACATTCATAACTTTGTTTTAGAAAAGATTCGTGTAACACAAATATTTATTTCAATGCAAAAAGTTGTAACATTCCACACTGGTAAGCGCTCGTCATTGAAAACATTTTATTACACCGTCGTGTTAGCACCGTTTGAATACTTGCGATATATTTCATTAGCAACCCTTTTCTCTGTTTTGTTATTTGAAAGTACACGTCACAAATACAAATTGTTACTAATGCATGACTGAACGTCAATAGTGAGCGAGCACAACTCATTTAGATGTACCATAAATTGCTATTTTAATTTTTTTCTTATTTGCTATTTTTATTTTTTATTATTATCAGGTGAAAAGTGTTACACATGCCGTCCTGCTTTTATGTATTTGCAATGTAACTCATGCTTGCAATTTTGCTCATAATAGAAAACAAAACAAAAAACAATGGCAAAGTTACTTTTCTAATTGTTTCCAAATTATTCTTTATATTTATCCTACACGGAGAAAATTTTATATTAAATATTACTATGGTGTCGCACTAGCTGCGGACCATCGAGGAATAATACTATGTTTTAGGTAAAAATTACGTTATTAATTGTTTTTAAAATAATAATTATAGTATTAACTTATAATTCCTCGATGGTTCGCAGCTAGTGCGACACCATAATAATATTTAATATAAAATTTTCTCCGTGTATATATATATATATATATATATATATATATATATATATATATATATATATATATATACGGAAAGATTAGATATATTGTTGTCAACGCTTATTGTCCCCTTCATGCTGGACGCGTGCAATACGCGTCACGTTTTATCTCAGGACTGTTAGTACAGTAAATACGATAGGATTGTAATCTTCGCAAACATCAAGTAGATCATTAGAACACTTTTTCTTTAGAATATATAAATTTTATGATCATTTCAGTTAAAATTTTCGTAAACGCAGATGTGTAAGTCGTGACAAAGATTAGTTTTATACCAGGTATCACTTTTATTTAAAATATTCTTTCTGTTGACAATTCTCGTTGACCAAATCATTGTTACACTGAATTATTTGTTATTTAGATTTGTTATTTGTTATTTAGATCGCTTGACAAGGGCCCAATTCTGAGAGTCGTAAAGTCTTGTAAAGTCGTTTCTGATAAAACAGTTTTTCGCGCAGCATAGAATATGTTATGAGTACGAGCATGGGATCTATATTTCAGCTAGTTACTTTTAGTTTATAAGTCTGTTCACTTTGCGTTATCGCATATTTCTGCGTGTCATCGTCATTTTTCAGTTGGCGACCTCTCTTCCGTTTCCACTGCGCCATCGCGCGCCCGTTTCCGTCTCAGTCAAAAAGTTCTGCTCGAGAAGCGCACACGGAACGAGAGTCGTAATAAAGTTTAGTTCGTCTCGATAGAACGTGTAATCATTCTCTCCCTGCATCCGCCTCTCATCACAGTTTCAACAGTTTCACTACACTTATTGCCAATTGTCGTCGAAAATAATAAATATTTTTGTTTTAATTATTATTGGCGGAACAAACAATTATTTCTATATAACTTTTTTCTTTGAATAATTTTAAAAATGGAAAATTTTTTGAAGTTTTACATGAAATATTATCTATATTTTAGAATTATAAGATACATGCAATAAATATTTCAGAATAATAAGTTTTTTTTTAATTTTATTCTTTAAAAAAGGAGTTATAACTTTAAGCTTTGATATTGCTTGGACGGATTATATACGTTTCCATCTATAAAACGAAGACTCTTGAGATGAAGTGTCATGCGTTTTGCTTATAAACGTCCAGCAACTTGTTGTAAGAAAATGATGTTTTTTGTGTTACTTATGAATATACCGCGAGTTTTCAGTACCTCTCAAGTTTAGCCGCATAGCTTGATGCGCAAAGCAGAAAAATCTGAAATGTTATAATACATAAATGTGTGGAATGTTTCATTTTTCGAATAGAAATAATTTTTTGAGTCAACAAATATTTCAACTTATTAGGTTTATAAAAATGCACGGTCCCGGACGAATCATCGCGTTTCCCGGGGCCTCTCCTCATCATCAGAAAAAACACGCTCAGATGGACATTCACGGGGTTTTAGCCGGTAGAAATCCGGCACTCCCTCCGCCTCTCCCCGGAGGCGGGGGGGTCTTCCCCCTTTTCATCGAGGGGGCTATTGGGGAAACCGGGTTAGTCCCGGGATTCCAGTAGTAGAAGATTTCCCCGCGTTATAAAAAAAAAGAAAAAAAAAGGTTTATAAAAATGCATGTCATTTTTTTGTAGATGCATTTAGATTATCGAGGTTTGACTCTATAATGTGAACGCATCCTTATATTCGCATCGTATCATTGCAGTAGTGTAGACATACTGCAAAGTAAACAGATGACTCTCCTGTACGCCGATATAATCTACTGCGCGACCGTAAAGGTGCCATTTCACGTTGACGCTCGACGCTCATTTTCAGCGAGCAAAAATCTTCAAATATAATATATATTTGAAGATTTTTGACAACCGGATGCTACGTGTTGTGGAATATTTGCTGCGGCTTTTGCAACGGATGTAGTTTTAGGCAAAAATCCTTGCAAAGAAACATATTCCAATGATGTTGAATCTATGAGACGACACTTTATCACTATCGTAGAAAACCGTGAACTGTTGCCTTTTCCGAGACAGTAAATGATCTTTGAATTATATTATTTCAAAGAATATTGTAATTATGCTTTCATATGGAAATTGCACACTCCAGAAAGCATGTGTGATAAAACTGTTAGAAAAAAGAATAATACATAACTTTATACATGTATTTTATATGTATTTATGGAAGTACGGTTTAACAAAAAAAAAAAAAAAAAAAAAAAAAAAAAAAAACACCCAGTTTACCTATTTCGTAGGCAAACGGAAATGGAGAAACGATAAAAAATATTTGGTTGCGTTTCACAGAAATGGGCGATGGAGGGGCTCATTCCATATTGTCAAAATTGTCAGAGGCGTTTATCGTGGGCTGGCTATTTTTTACTTACTGCTAGAGGCGTCTGGCTACTTTTTAGTTACTGCCAGAGGTATTTATCGTGGGCTAGCTATATTTTATTTACTGTCAAAGGCGTTTATCGTCAACTGACAATATTTAATTTATTGCCAGAGGCGTTTATCGTGGGCTGGATAGTACAAATAAAGCGTTTTTTATGAGCTGACTAGTAAAAACGAATTATCAAAGGCATTTGTTGTGAGCTGATTGTGAGTTATATGAAAATGCTACAGGCGTATATTATACGTACAATTTTCATAAAACGCTATATGGTCACTTACAAAAAAAGTCGCAATAGTCCGATATTCACTGCAGTACTAAAACGCATTGTTTATATACGTACATTATAGATTTTCAGTACTGCTGTGAATGTCGTACTGTTGCAACCTTTTTGTAAGTGACCATACGTCTATCTTCGGAAGCACGTACTCTCCGAGTCACCAATTTTGCCGAACTTTTACAGGAATGTAGTATTGGTATAGAAGTACCAAATGCTATCGGAGTCGATGCACCACCACTCAAGCGTTTTCGAGAAATCGCGGAATTTAGCACGCTACATTAGTATCGTTGCTGTAAAAGGTTTATCAAGCAACGTCGGTAGCTCAGCGGACTAGGCGCCGCGCTACGAGTCTGCAGGTCGCGTGTTCGTTTACTTTGTTATTTTTTTCACTCTCTTTTTTCTTTTACTGTTACAAATAAAAATGTGTAGGATGTATAACAATACGCAGACAAATTTTTTATATCATAGAACGTTTTTTTGTCTTTATCGTGAAAAAAAGTAACAGTGCACATATAAGTAGACAGGGAGTCCCAGTTTAACAACCCCATGCAAAAATATAAAAAATTGTAGAAGATATGGAAACATTTTTTAGCTACAATTTATTGCATATGGTTTGAAGGGGGACATAAAATGAGAATTTTGGATCCGGCGCTCACTTTGGACCCAATAATACCCAACTTGATTGTCTGTAATGTAAACCTCAATTTTTATTATGTCATCTTTTTCTACGAATTAATTTGAACAACTTTTGTCTGAAACATTTTTTTATTTGCCTAATATTTTTTTAGATGTTCAAGGAAAACTTGATAACTTTTGCAATATTTAGCTTACAATATCTCGATAATTGTTAGTCGGAGGGAAAAATGGTACTTTTCCCTCCGAAAAGGACGTTTTTACTTCATTTGGTCTACAAAATATGCTGTTGCAATAGTACGCCAATTTTTATAAACATTTGTGTATACATGAAAACTCCACAGAGATGTATACTCAAGATTTTACAAAAGTTGTGATACTATTGCAACAGCATATTCTTGATGCCAAATCAAGTAAAAAAAGTCTCCTGTATCACTTCTCCCTCTGCAAGGATTAAAATAATAAATAAATAATTAATTATAATTGTGGATGCAGTTTATTTCACGAATAATTGCTTTTATATCATTGTACCTATCTGTTTGTACACCTATACATACAGAAAACAATAAACATATGCATAACTTATTCCCTTGTTTCATATTTCGCCGCCTAGATGATACATATATTTATATACTTATTATTTGTGCATTGTTATTTTTTTTTCATGACAAAGACAAAAAAACGTTCGATGATATAAAGGATTTGTCTGCGTATTGTTATACATTCTGTACATTTTTATTTGTAATAGTAAAAGAAATAAGAGAGTGAAACAGATAACAGAGAGTAGACGAACACGCGACCTCCCTGGCGAAAATGAGAAGTTTCATAAAGCGTTAGACAACCGTTCAATGAGGGTTTTTGAGAGTTTATACGCTTTCAAACTTTATAAGAACGCTTACACAACGCCTTGGGTTTTGAACGCTTCCAGAACGCTTATAAAACGCTGTATATAACGTTTCATGAAAGTTCTGGAATGCTGAGGCAACGCTTTTCAGAGAACGCTCAGTAAACGATGAAACGCATTCATGCAGAGAGTTTGCTCAGACTTTTCAAACGTTTAGCAAATGCTTTTCCCAACGCTGTAAGACAAGCGTTTCACTCCGTTCAGCAAACGCTCTTCCAACAATGCCGCTAGGCGGCGCATCTTTCTCGCATTTAAAATACATCCAGCCGCTTATATAAGCAGACCCCCTCTGAGGCGAAAAGCAGATTCGGTTTCGAAACCTCATTCCCAGATAGCAGCATGTTGTAACGCATAAGACGTCGTAAAGATATCTTAAGATATCTTTAAGATATCTTATGCAACATGCATGCTATCTGGGTTATCATCAATAAAATTATTTTTGAGTAATAAGAATATATTTTTCTTTATTGAATTATATATAATGCTTTGATGAGAGTAATTTATCTTCGTTTAACGCTATATCATTTTAACATTTCACAGAATCTATATACGCTTTAAAGAACTCTCAGTAAACGCTGTGCAAACTCTCAAAAAACGCTGTATACAAACGCCTTCCAAACGCTGCAGCGTTGCAATTTCTGCTCTACAAACTCTCTACTGACCGTTTCTAAACTCTCAATAAACTCTCACCGAACGCTCACGTAAACGCCAAACAAACACTCATGAAACTTCTTATTTTCGCCAGGGCTGCAGTCGTAGCGCAGTCTATAGTCCGTCCGGCCAGCGACATTACTTGACGAACCTTTTACTGCCGCGGTACTAATGTAGCGTGCTGAACTTCAAACCGATTTCTCGAAAACGCTTGAGAAGTACATTATCTCCAGATAGCATTTGGTACTTGTATACCAAACTACATTCCTGTACCAAAGTACATTGTATGTACTTATATGGCTATATTGCTATGTTTACGCGGAGCGTTATACTTTTGTAAGAATTATCTCGGCTAGAACCCCCGTTTAAGCGGAGAAAATTATCGTAAGTTGTGATAGTTTGAGTAAGTTACTACGGAAGTGTGTAACGCTCGCGTAAACATAGTATATGTAGAATATGTGTGCGTGCGCGCGTGTGAGTTCACACATATTATAATACATGCAATTGTAATTCTAATATTGCGTACAAATATATATTCATGTTTTGCATGAATACCTCTTTAGAGCAATATACAGAATTATATTTACGATAATGTAAGAAATGGAATTAAAAATATTGACATTATCGACATATTGATTCCAATTCCTACCACTGTGAAGGTAAAGGGCCGGCGCTGTAATTCGCGTTAGAGTTCGCCGGCCTTCTTTATCGACGCTAATCGAGTTCGCCTGCGGCTCCAGCATCCCCTTAATGCGTTTTACAATCCCGCAGCTGCTAAAAAAATAAAAGATTTAATTCTAAATTTGCCGCTGTAAACAGGTGTAATGCATCCTTATTTTAAAACTGGTACGGAAGTATCGACTTCTTCTTCAGTCGAATCACTTTTCGCTGAATATAAAACACGACTTTTCAAAGGATGCATTCCGATGAGAGTCGATAAATTTGTAGCCAGTCATCTCGAGTACCTCGATGGCAGATTGCGTTTAGACTATGCCGCAAACGCTTTTTCGACTAAACCGGAAGTTAAAATACCTCTGAAACAAGACGAAATAGATATGTATAAATCCGAATTCCAGTATTCTGATTTTTCTGATTCACATTTTAATTCAACACCGATTTCAAATACTATAATGAAGTAATACACAATTCTACAAATAGCCCAAGTGTAAATTCTATTACAGACGACTCTTACGGTATACAAGCTTATTCTAAAGTATCGGATTCATTGTGCTCCATTTCTGACGATACATCTGTCGATCCGTTAAATTTTAAAGAAAACTGGATGGGTCTGGCAAATAAAGATATTAAAAAATCTGGCAATATTAAAAAGAAAACTTATCTGGACAAATGTCCTGAATGGGAAAGTGTCGAATCAACAGATACGGTTTTCATACCAATGATAAAAAACGAAAATTTATGGGGGGAACCTGGTTTATATATAAATTTTTCAATTTTCGCTTTTTTTTTAATTTTTTTGGTTTAACTAAAAGGTAATTACATAAAGAAAAACATTGGTTTTTTGGTTTCAGACAAAAATTATAATCGCTAGAGTGTAACAGTGGAACAACTGCACGGCTTGGCACTACCAACATGACTCCATTTTTAAAACAAAGATGTCAATATTTTTCAATAAAAAAATTATTTTATTCAGTTGAAATAAGTAATAAAAACGTCTTTAAAATTTGGAAGTGATTGGTTTTATTCTAGCTGAGAAAAAAATTTCTAAAAGTCATGCATTTTTCGGTCTCCTAAACCAGGTTCCCCCCTTATGTCAACCAGTTAAGTTACAAGGAGAAACCGTAATGATACGCAATATGTGTGCTTTCGACGCTCTTCTTCATATAATTATTCATATGATAGGCATAGATACGGAATATAAACGTATCGTACAGGATACAGCCCGCTAAACATGTAACCTTCTTGTAACGTCACATTTCGACTGTAATTCAGCAAATCTGAAACGTTTTATATGTATAGGCAATAAAAGATTTCGTAAACGTCTCAAGTTAACGTTTTATTTGTGTCAGTCTGTAGAACGTATCAGAAACGTTGCTTTTCCGCATTTAATTTGACAATTCGGAACGTCACAAAAGAAATGTTTTGTAACGTTCAAATAACTTTTGTATGGAACGTTTTCTTTGCGACTTTATAAACGTTGCCTCAACGCTAACATTTGCGATGTTTCTAAAATATTCATTTCGCTACGTACTTCAAACGGTTCAATCAAAACGTAACTTTGTAAAACATTTTACTACTCTGCGTTAACGTTGTAAATGCGACATTATTAGAAAATGTATAACTATATATTATAGAGGACGCTACGAGAAGAAGTAGTGCGTAGTTCGCGGCGAGCCATCGTTCCGTGCGGGCGTGTGCCACGTGTTTAAGATTTCGACGCGCGGTTTCTATAACCGATTTCTATGTCGCCGCATCGCGGCTACTACGCTTGTTATTTGTCGCTTGAGTTACGGACAGGCGCCGTGATGCTAGGCGCAGGAAGAAGTGCACTGATTGATGGGTTTGCGAGAAGGTCGCTAGCTACCGATACCGACAACGACCGTTTCGTGGCTTCGCGTTTCCTCCGGCCTCCACGTGCGACAGATAGGTATAATTAGTAAGTGCGGGTTCGAGCTAAAGAAAATCGGCACCGCGTGTTTTGCGGCTGTTCGCATTTATAAGATAGATAGCGAAAATTATTAGTGTGATGTGTAACGTACACGACATTATAGTATTATAGACATTATAGTATAGTATTATAGAATAAATGTGCAATGACATATTAAACCCATTTACCATCACAATACTGTATTTATTAAAATAAATTAAAATAATTTATTAAAATAATTTTACGTCTTGCGATTAACGTTTCGTCGGTAGGGTTACTGTCGTGTGTGTTTTGCATAGAGACAGAATGGATTGCTCGTATAGAATAACGTACATTTATTACAATATCGGGAGATACAGAGCTCGTAACCGCCAGACAGAGTACATCCACGAACCGGCGACTTAAAAACTAACTGAGAACGGACTCTCGCGCTATACTCGTTCTTGATTGGCCGATCGCGCGCATGTGCTCATACATAACATTCTTCCCTCCTCAGGAAAATAAAGAAAGTTAATTTGGAACATATCTGTTAGGAGGACGACGAAATCGAGTTGATCTGCGCGGTATGACCGGAGGCGTAAAGAATGGTTCCGGGGACGACTCTGGTGTTCTAATCGGTGACTGGGTTGGAGTAGACCGGATTGATCCGGGGGTTCTTGGTTGTCGTTCAGGAGTCGAACAGGTAGTTGCATCTGGGGTGCTTCCAGACCTGTCTCCATAAAAATGAACTCGTCGAGGTGATCTAGACTGTTCATCACTACCAGATTGGCTGACATTTGCTGGTGAGCAAACGGGTTCTCTCGCAGTGAATGCTCGGATTTGATCCACATGACGCTTAAACCGTTGACCTGCATATTCCACCTCGTAGTGTAGATTTCCTAGTTTGGTAACAATTTTACCTGGGATCCATTTATCCATTCGAGGGTTACCCGAGAGGAAATAAATCGTTTGTTCAGGTTCGAACGATCTAAATGAAGGGTTGAGCTGTTGTTGTTTCTCCTTCATCCTGGTAAATACATCATCAGGTCGGACCAAATCTAACCGAGTTCGTATGTTGCGTCCTAGAAAAAGTTGAGCAGGAGGCTGTCCTGTTGCTGCGTGTGGAGCTTTTCGGTACTGTTGCAGGAACTGATTCAAGTTTCGTTGTATAGATCCTGGCGTGGTAGACATGGCATTTAAGGCATTTTTCACGGTCTGCACATACCGTTCCGCTTGACCATTTGTCGAAGGATGATACGGCGCGGTAAGCTTATGGTACTTCACGCCGCTCGTTTGCAAGAAATTTTCAAATTCAGCTGAGACAAACTGACGACCGTTATCCGAGACAACAGTAACTGGAACACCGTATCTCGAAAATAATTCATCCAGAATGGTGATCGTTGCTGTGGTTGTTGTAGAATTGGTGGTTTTCACTTCGACCCATTTACTATATGCGTCTACGATAATAAGTAGCATCACTCCTGCTACGGGTCCGGCGTAGTCTATGTGTACGCGTTCCCATGGCCCTTTGGGATACTCCCAATGATGATCTCTAGACTTCGGAGGAGCATGTGCATGTTTGGCACATTCTGCACAGGACTTTGCAACTCGTTCGATATCTGCGTCGATACCTGGCCAATATACGAAGGATCGTGCGATGCCTTTCATTTTTACGATCCCGACATGTGCCGCATGTAGATCGTTCAGGACTGCTGGCTGCAGTATGGCTGGTATCACTACTCTATGCTCGAATAATAAGCAGTTAGCAGATAATGTATAATTGGCTTCTGGAGCTTTGTAGCCTGCTCGTGTAAGATCCTGACCTGCTTCTAGAATCTTGACGATCTTGCCTAAATGTTGATCTTTGCGCGTTTCCTTTGCTATGTGTTCGGCGCGGACTGGTAGCTGTTTCACTTGACATAAGACAAATTCATCAAATTCGTCATATACTGTATCCTCTTCCTCTCTGCTTCGGAGCTTGAAGACTGTATCGTGCGTGGTTGGCAATGGTATACGCGAACAATAGTCTGCATTGATATTTGACTTTGTCGGTTTGAATATTACATCATAATTAAAATGTGAAAGATAATCAGCATAATTGGCCATACGACTAATACAAAGAACGGGAAGAGATTTTTCCGGATGCAAAATTTGAGTTAGTGGCTTATGATCTATATATAACGTAAAATGACGTGCGTATACATAGTAAAAAAATTTGTTAACTGCCCAGACAATAGCTAACGCTTCTTTATCCATCTGCGGATAACGTTGTTCGGTAGGGCTTAACGTACGGCTCGCATAAGCTATAGGGCGTTCTTGTCCGTTACTTAATCTATGAGATAGAACTGCGCCTAATCCTATTTTACTAGCGTCTGTTGCTAAAATTAATGGAAGTGAGGGATCGTAACACATGAGAACTTGCGGAGAAATTAAAGCTTTCTTTATATCCTTAAACGCTATCTCGCCTGCTTGCGTCCATTCAAACGGAGTAGTAAGAAGCATATCTCGAAGCGGGCGGCTTCTAGTCGCAAGATTCGGAATGAATGAACTATAATATGTCGCTTTACCTAACAAGAGTTGTAATTCTTCTGGAGTACGTGGTCGGGGTGCGTCACGGACTGCCTCTATATGTTTGTCCGATTTGTGCACGCCTGAACTATCAACTCTGTGTCCTAGGAACTCTATAGAGGGAGAGGCGAATGTACATTTGGATTGATTAAGTCGAAGACCATGTGACCTTATTCGTTCCAACGTAGTATCCAAAACTGATATCAGTTCCTCGAAGCTATCTGCAAAAATGAATATATCATCGTAAAAATTAATTGCATTAGAAATGCCTTGAAGAACCGTTTCCATTTTTTCTTGCCAAATTGCAGGGATATTTGCTGCACCGTAGACTGCTCGATTGGGGCGGATCAGTCCGTGAGTCGGTGTATTCATTGTAAGCGCTTGTTTGAATTTCTCGTCGACTGGTAAATGCGTATATGCATCGGTGATATCCAGATGACCGAAAAATTTTGCATTCTTCATCCGGCCCAGTAGATGCTCAATCTTAGGAATTGGGTGTTCATTGATAATCATGCGAGGATTCAGAGTTGGTTTGTAGTTCCCTGTAATGCGAAGTTTTCCATTTTTCTTCACAACGACATGTGTTGACGACGCCCATTCGGAGTGTTGCACTCTCTCGTAGAATCCTGATGCGATCTTGGCTTCGATTTCCTTCGCATAAGCGTCGCGTAAGGCTAACGGTATCTCTCGTGCTCGAGTAAATACTGGTGATATTCCTGGTTTGAAATGCACCGTGGCTGGTGGTCCTTTTAACGTACCGGCAATGTCACTAAATACGTCTTTGTAATTGGAGAGTAATTGATCTATCTGCTCTTTCTGCTTCGAGGTTAGGCATGGTGCAGTAGTAGCTAGGGCGTGTATTTCGCTTGAAAATAATTTGACAAAGTTAATTTCTTTAGCAAATTGTGTAATCCATTCGCGTCCAAATAAGGTATCGAAATGTCCATCAACAACATAAAGATCCATCCTTTTCGTGGTTGACCCCATCGTTACGTCTACCGGAATCAAGCCCATGCACTTAATGTAGTGACCTGTATAGCTCATGAATTGTCTGTTTGTGTCTTGCAATGTAAATCTTGGTTTGATGGCTTGTAATTTTTTGTCGCTGATAATGCTGCAAGGCGATCCGGTATCGAGTTCCATTTGTACCTTGTGACCGTCGATTGACACGTCTAGCATTTGCCTGCGTAATGAATTGACAGCGTTAACTTCGTGAACTTTACTTAGTCGGTAAATCATATCAACTTGTTCCGCTGGTTGTATTGCTGGTTGTGTTGTCGTAGTTGCCTGTTCGGATTGACGTGCTTTCTTCGATTGACATACTTTAGCGATATGGCCTCTTTTTTCGCAATTATGACATTTAGCTTCACGGAATGGGCATTGATTGCGCTGGTGTTTGCCTCCGCATCCTTTGCATGTTGTAAACTTATCGTTGAAGTGTCTATCTTTTTGTACAGTATCCCGGGGACTTCGCTGGTATCTTCTATCACGCGATTGTGATCTTGGTCGTATCGCTTTCTTGCCCTGTTTTGTTTTCTCTTGACTGTAGCCTAATTTATGTGTTTGTTCTAATGATGCCGATAGTCCTGTCGTTTTGACTTCTTCCGCGATGTGACGTGTAGCTTCTAGTGATTGAGCAATCTCATATGCTTCAGCGAATGTACTCGGCTTCTTTGCAATAATCTCGTCGCACATTTCTCTCGATTCCAGGCCGTGTAGAAGTTGCTCGATTAGCATTCTATCTAAAAAATTATTGTATTCACAATAGGCAGCTCCTTGTTTTAAACGTAATGCGAAATTAGCAATTGTTTCTCCTTTTTGCTGTACTATGCGACGGAATTTAATACTCTCGGCATATTTATTTTTTGCACGATCAAAATGATTGATAAGTGTAGATCGTATTTCATCGTATGTTAGATCTTCCGGTTGTCGCGGGCTAATTAGAAATTTGAGAGCATTATTAAGTTCAGCGCCCATATGTACGCGTGCATAATTAGCGTATAAATCATTTGCGATTTTACTTAACTGAAGAGCCCAATCGAAGCGTTTGAAGTAATCCTCTACCGTCGTTCCTTCTGAAGTTCTGTATTCGGCCATCGAAAATGTTGGTGCTTTCCCTCGATTCGTTGATGCTTCTACTGGATTCGTTGCATTAGTTGAGGTTATGTTGGCTGCCGATGCTTGCAACGCACTAGTCAGCATGCTCGTCATTGCTTGCAGCAGTTCTTGTGGAATTTCCATTTTTTTTTTTTTTTACGAATTTCCGGCGACTTGAGACTTAACCTTGCTTTGTGTCGCGTAATCACTATTTGCGTGGATATGGAATTCTTATACTTCTGACACCACTTTTACGTCTTGCGATTAACGTTTCGTCGGTAGGGTTACTGTCGTGTGTGTTTTGCATAGAGACAGAATGGATTGCTCGTATAGAATAACGTACATTTATTACAATATCGGGAGATACAGAGCTCGTAACCGCCAGACAGAGTACATCCACGAACCGGCGACTTAAAAACTAACTGAGAACGGACTCTCGCGCTATACTCGTTCTTGATTGGCCGATCGCGCGCATGTGCTCATACATAACAATAAATTAATTAATAAACGAATAATTATTATGTTTTTTATTGATCGTATTTACGTATGTTGTATATCATTTTATACATTCGTATAAAATGATATAAATTCGTATCCGCATTATACATTCGTTACAAAAACGTTACAAATGCAACGTTGCAAATTAACCGTGAAACGGAAAATTTAAGTTCCTGGTTGTATAAACGTTGTTTTTGGAACGAAAGTTGTAACGTTTCCCTAACGTTTGATGCAAGTTTCACAAACGTCGCAAAAACGTTGTAAATGCGATGTTGCACATATAAAGTTTTGCAAACGCCTAAACACGTTGTAAGTGCAACGTCGCATATGTAAGGTAATTGAATCAGGACATTTCTGGTTCCTTTTATGTTATTAAAACGTTTATGCAACCAAACGTAAAATGTCGCATGGCTATATTGCGACGTTACAAAAACATTTCTGTAACAAAATATTGTTTAGCGGGAGATGACTGTTTCTTACAGTTGGCAAAAAAAGTTATGTCACATGGAAAAATTACTAAGTATGAATATACTGAAAGAGCATCCATTCTTCTTAATTTACCATTGTTTGAACAATATAAATACACCAGGCGCTTTAAAACGTTAGAAGCTATGTGTAACGCTGCCCATCTAGCTGAGTATACCTTCGCCTCGTTACCCAGCCTTCGTAGAAGCAAAAAATGTCATGCATGTAATTATTTGAACGAAAGAAACTTTGTGACTATAAGCATTAACGTGAATGTGCTACACTGTGTAAAGGACTTCAATATATCCAAGATACTATTAACGACGCAATTGTACTAAAACAAACTTGCGCGAAATGCAATAATTCATGCCACGTAGTGGAAAAATATGGTCCACAAATTATCGATACAAGTGTATTAACCGACGACAACTCCCGCTAAACAATATTTTGTTACAGAAATGTTTTTGTAACGTCGCAATATAGCCATGCGACATTTTACGTTTGGTTGCATAAACGTTTTACTAACATAAAAGAAACCAGAAATGTCCTGATTCAATTACCTTACATATGCGACGTTGCACTTACAACGTGTTTTAGGCGTTTGTAAAACTTTATATGTGCCACATCGCATTTACAACGTTTTTGCGACGTTTGTGAAACTTGCATCAAACGTTAGGGAAACGTTACAACTTTCGTTCCAAAAACAACGTTTATACAACCAGGAACTTAAATTTTCCGTTTCACGGTTAATTTGCAACGTTGCATTTGTAACGTTTTTGTAACAAATGTATAATGCGGGGTCTACCAGCAGGAATAGTGGATTAGGTTGTAAGACGTCAGAATAAAACTGGTTTTTCCAGTGTAATAGGGCGTAGAGTTATGCTGGGTCTACAATGCGAGTCGCAAAGTCGTGAGTCGCAAGAATTGACCAATCACAGTCGATTATTCTCCTCAAATTCAACTGTGATTGGTCAATTCTTGCGACTCACGACTTTGCGACTCGCATTGTTGACCCAGCATTAGGCCGTCAACGGAATTCTTGAACCTCATTTTGTATGGTCTGCTCAACCATTTTTCTTATGACCTTAATCTAACTATTACACTGGAAAACCAGCTTTATGCTCTTACAGCTTACTGACGTCTTACAGCCTAATCCATCACTCCTGCATATATAATATGATATACAACATACGTAAATACGATCAATGAAAAACATGATAATTATTCGTTTATTAATTAATTTATTTTAATAAATTATTTTAATTTATTTTAATAAATACAGTATTGTGATGGTAAATGGGTTTAATGTCATTGCACATTTACTCTATAATACTATACTATAATGTCTATGTATATAATACTATAATGTCGTGTACGTTACACATCACACTAATAATTTTTCGCTATCTATCTTATAAATGCGAACAGCCGCAAAACACGCGGTGCCGATTTTCTTTAGCTCGAACCCGCACTTACTAATTATACCTATCCGTCGCACGTAGAGGCCGGAGGAAACGCGAAGCCAAGAAACAGTCGAATTTGAGGAGAATACTATAATCCACTGTGATTGGTCAATTCTTGCGACTGACGACTTTGCGACTCGCATTGTAGACCCAGCATTATAGAAACCGCGCGTCGAAATCTTAAACACGTGGCACATGCCCGCACGGAACGATGGCTCGCCGCGAACTACGCACTACTTCTTCTCGTAGCGTCCTCTATAATATATAGTTATACATTTTCTAATAATATCGCATTTACAACGTTAATGCAGAGTAGTAAAATGTTTTTCAAAGTTACGTTTTGATTGAACCGTTTAAAGTACGTAGCGAAATGAATATTTTAGAAACATCGCAATGTTAGCGTTGAGGCAACGTTTATAAAGTCGCAAAGGAAACGTTTCATACAAAAGTTATTTGAACGTCACAAAACATTTCATTTGTGACGTTCCGAATTGTCAAATTAAATGCGGAAAAGCAACGTTTCTGATACGTTCTACAGACTGACACAAATAAAATGTTAACTTGAGACGTTTACGAAATCTTTTATTGCCTATACATATAAAACGTTTCAGATTTGCTGAATTACAGTCAAAATGTGACGTTTCAAGAAGGTTACATGTTTAGCGGGCTATTTGGAAAAGAACTGGAAGCTCAATCCTACAGCTAGACAGCATTGCAAAGAACATCACGATGGGTGATGACAAATACACTCTTAGAGGAGTTGTAAATTATATAAATCGAGCGCGCCATTATACCGCTTTGCTCTCTACAGCTGTTTCGTGGTACGAATACGACGACCTAAAATTAAAAAGGGAACAAGTATCACCAACAAAGTACATGGTAGTGCCACATGTGCTAATATATGGACAAATAAAATAAAATAGTGATACCTCCTTTAATATTTATATTAATTAAGTGAATATATTGAAAACAAGTTGCGTTACAGTTTTTTTGTTCTAAAATTTAATACTGAGACATTTATTTCACAAGTAACATTAACTTGTATATCTTAAATCTGGAGGACAAGGCGTTTCTCAATAACCACGTATTAAAAAAAAAAAAAATATATATATATATATATATATATATATATATATAAACACAAAAAAAAACAAAAAAGGAAAAAAAAAAAAAAAAAAAAAAAAAAAAACAAGGAACCATTATCTCGTCACGTCCACGTCGTTGGTTCTGGGTTACGCTGAGTATTATTACCACATGCCTCGGTGGTCGAATTGATACGACGCCCTACACGGAATGAGGGAGGTTCCAGGTTCGAACCCTCTGGCTGAGGTAATATTTTTTGCAATAAATTTAATAATTTAATTTAATTTACATTATTTTAAATATAAGATGCTTATATATAAGCATCAAAGATTATTAACGTCTTGACGACGAGGACCAAAACCAATGGTCGAATCGTCACGATAATTACACAGGCACACGAAAAAAAAAGGTCTTGTCCACCAGATGAGACAAACATTTCTATATGTTTTTGGGGTCGCTGAATCCGAATCCGGGGTCGGTTTGACTCGGTCAGATCGCATTTTATTCCTAACCTCAAAAAAGTGATGAAAGTTGAAACATTCATTGAAATGTCCAGAAAGGAAAGCGATTATATGTTTTCAGGGTCGCTGAGTCCAAATTCGGGGTTAGTTTGACTCGGCCAGGCCGCATTACATTCCTAACCTCAAAAAAGTGATTTAAAAAACCGAAAACTGGTCCCGATATAAATTTTTTGTATTCAGCGTTGGGTACATAGAACTTGTTAGTCATTTTTTTAGCATAACCATCAATCTGCAGCATAAAATCCTGCTGCCTTGACAGATACTGTAACGATGACAACTGCCCCGAAAGGGGATGTGTAGAATGATTCGTTCTCAGGTTTGTTGAGGTAACGATGCCAGCGAAGGCGCGCTGCCTTGCAGGTGGACGTGAAGGTGTGAGGATGAAGCCGTAGTGTGTCCGACGACGAGTTGACATAGTCCTCGTCAATGTCGGAAAGCTCTCATACTTAGGCCTTGGGAGGTATGAGAGTTATCACCCCTGGGACGGTGGACTTACCTGCGGTCGGACCAGGATCCCTCACCCGCGGGTTTTTCTTAACACACATGGCACCTTCAAACTAAAAATTTTTTGTTACATATGTAGCAAAAAGCATCAGTGTCCTTGTTGCATGTATGTTTCGACGGAGAAACTAAAAATTTTTTGTTTGAAGGTGCCATGTGTGTTAAGAAAAACCCGCGGGTGAAGGATCCTGGTCCGACCGCAGGTAAGTCCACCGTCCTAGGGGTGATAACTCTCATACCTCCCAAGGCCTAAATATGAGAGCTTTCCGACATTGACGAGGACTATGTCAACTCGTCGTCGGACACACTACGGCTTCATCCTCACACCTTCACGCCCACCTGCAAGGCAGCGCGCCTTCGCTGGCATCGTTACCTCAACAAACCTGAGAACGAATCATTCTACACATCCCCTTTCGGGGCAGTTGTCATCGTTACAGTATCTGTCAAGGCAGCAGGATTTTATGCTGCAGACTGATGGTTATGCTAAAAAAATGACTAACAAGTTCTATGTACCCAACGCTGAATACAAAAAATTTATATCGGGAACAGTTTTCGGTTTTTTAAATCACTTTTTTGAGGTTAGGAATGTAATGCGGCCTGGCCGAGTCAAACTAACCCCGAATTTGGACTCAGCGACCCTGAAAACATATAATCGCTTTCCTTTCTGGGCATTTCAATGAATGTTTCAACTTTCATCACTTTTTTGAGGTTAGGAATAAAATGCGATCTGACCGAGTCAAACCGACCCCGGATTCGGATACAGCGACCCCAAAAACATATAGAAATGTTTGTCTCATCTGGTGGACAAGACCTTTTTTTTTCGTGTGCCTGTGTTATTATTTAAAATTATTTGTTCCTATAACGCACCAATTTTAGCCTAAGCTTTCAGAGTCTATTCACATGTATTGATAACTGGTTTTTATACTAGTTAAAACGATATGACGTGAGATCTAATAAATGATGTTTCGCGAAACAGAACAATTTTTGTAATAATTATTTTAAATTTGATTACTTAATTTCGCGTTAATATAAATACTTGAGTTTTTAGTAGTATAATTATCGTAATAAGATGTAATAGCTATCAAAATTCAAATTGTTTGCTCGAGTGCATAAAGTACATTAGCACATTAGCTCAATATTGTGCAGGAACTTGATTATCTCTTTCGGATCTCACGTCATTCATTCTTTATTTCTCACCCTTTTGAGGTGAGACTCGATATGCGAAACGATATCGAAAAAAATGGGCCTTAGATTTTTTTAGTTTGCGTTAGTCAATATTGTTATTCATTTACATTTTGTATTTTTATTTAAGTCCTGCATGCTTATATCAGATTTAAATTAAAGTTCCTATTATTCATAAAATGTAGTCAAATTTATTCGGATTATATACGCGGTTGATTGAAAGGGTTTTTCCAAATTAACAGCTCCTATAACTAATTAAAATCTTTTTTGTTCTTAATTGAGAAAATGATCACTTGCGTAAATTATATAGCATATATGATAATAAGTAGATTTTGAACGCTAGTAATTTTATAATTACTTAATTTAATTTTGTTACAAATGGCCCTTCGCGACGCGGTCGTACGTGTTTCGCGCATTGTGGGAAAAAGCGTAAAATTATTACGCTCATCTGCTGTCTATGATCAAGCGGCAACAGAAAGCGTATTCCTTCTTCTTGTTTCTGGGTTTGCCAGAATGGATTTGGCCATGAAATGGTATGGTCAAACTGGTCAAAGGAGAGAAGATCTACACAAGGTAGGTTGAACACCACCAATTTAGTGTATAATGTGCATACAGGTAGGGTAATATTTTTTGCACATGTGTACGCGTAATCGCAGACGGGAAAGTGACGTCTCCAGCTTAATCTCAATTAATCGCGAACTTAAAATCTTTTAAACTCTCTTTTAAAATCTTTACTTCCTTAATTTCGGGTAATCGCGGTCGCGACTAATTAATATTGATAAAATAAATTAATAATATAAAACTAAATAAACTAATAAATTCGGGTAGGCAGGAATAACGCGTTAGGTAAATAGAAATATGGTAGGAATATGAAATATTAGGTAGGAATATAAACATATAGAAATATGGATAGGCGGGGAATATATACATGCATAGAGATATTACTTCGGGTAGGTAGGAACACGAAGGGATTGTAACTCGTACTGTTAATTATATAAGATATGTAATAAATTAAATTTTAGTAAATTTCAATTTTATTATAGCTAAGTAATATTATATAATATTATTTAGTTGTTATATTACCATTCATATTATAATAAATCTTAAATTTATTACATATGTAATTCTATAAAGAGTATATTAAAACTATGTAATATTATATCATATTACTTAATTATATGTAATATTACTTATAAGAAAATTATTGTAATAAGGAATTATAAGGAAAATTGTAATAAATTTGAAATTGTATGATACTAATGCAGGATATGTATTATACGAAATCGAGAAGACGATTAAGATAATAACGTGTTTATTCTTTATCTATAGAATTTCACATTTTAAAAATTATCGTTAATTATTATAAATTTCACATAAATGTGAAGGTTCGAATCAACACTCAAATAATAGCTTCTTGCTTGCAAAATTTGACATCTGAAAATTAAAATTATAAAATTACGATTATATCTCCGCTTGTAGGGCACGTGCGGAAAAATAAAAACACTTATTATATAAATTTGGTCCAAGCTATCCATTAAGCCTAATTAGAACTTGATCCGTTCACTGGTTATCAAAATCTCAAAATCTCGGATACTCGAATCGCAACTCGTCGCGTCGCGTAAAAGATCTATGGTGCGGTCTCGCTTCGCATATACTTGGTGCGAGACACTACCGTGTCTCTTGATTACAATTATTTAATATTAAAATGTTTTTATCTTTGCAGACATTTATTCATTTATAATATTGTAAACATTATTTTTGATATTTACAAAATGTCTGGTAAGAACTGTATCACTGCTCGTTGATAGGTATAGAGCGAGTAAAATTGAATAGAATAGTTCTCCATCGATTTTCTCAATAATTAATGAAAAATTAATATCTGTGAATTAGCATACATTTGATCGATTTATAATATATCATTTTTATAAACTTGCTGAATGTACACAAATTTTAAATTTTTGCTACTAAAATGACACAAACTTCATAAACATATACAAGTAAAAATAAACTTATAATAATAATAAATTATTATTTTTGATAAATTAATTGCTGATATGACTATCTAAAAAAATTTTTTATTTTAATTTCTACAACCACAATATAAAGCTCTATGTGCTGGAAATAATAAGTATTAGATAAGTATAAGATATTATGTTTAAAAAGGAAATAAATAATTGTGCGAAATAGCAGTATATAAATATAAGAATAATTTATTATGAATCAATTGTTTCACATTTTCTGTTATAGCTTTAGATTAATAACATTGAAAATGGGATATAATCTCTCCGAACAGTAATGTTAATAATTTAGAATTATAATACAAGAATAATTCAAGATTAGAGTAATATATTAATAATAATAATAATAAATTAGAAATAAGGCATAGAAATATGATTGTCACAATATAGAATATAGATATTTGATTAAAGACACGGAAAGAAAGGATATTATAGCAAATTTATTTGTTAAATGGGACAACTAACATTTTTTGCTGAGAGATTAAATTAATTTTGCAATAATAGCAAAACCTTTTGTTGCAATAGTAAAAAGTTTTGCTGAACTTTTGCTATTGTAACAAAAGGTCCCTATAGCAGCAAATCCTTTTTCTTTCGTGGATAAATACAAATAAACGGAAAGAAATATTTAAAGTTAGGATAAATAATTAGGCGTTGTACGACTATGTTTTTTGTAGTTCTTCTACACTCTACTTCTGTAGTTATAATTTCATATGTGTCGTTTTTGACTTCATTGAACAATTGTTTACTGCATCTTACGTAATTTGTTCCTCGTTACAAATAAATCCAAAATGAATATAAAGTATGGCAAAAACGAGCTTAACTTTCATCATTTGACTTTTTAACATCTGACATTTTAACATTTGACTCTTTAACATCTGACTTTTCGCGAGCGATATAAATTGTTATTTCAGAGTATATCAAAATGATAAATTTGCAGTTCAATTTCAGACCAGCGTTTTTGTATCTTGCTGTAAACTAACTTCATTTGTCCTAAGTCTATTGGCCTATCTTTTTGTAAGGTATAGTGTATCTGAAAGATATAACGTCAGTATTTACAAAATGTTTACTAGTTGTTAATACGTATTGTAATTTTTTCTTGCTTTCGAATAAATCTTATAAAAGATAATGTTTACTGCAATACTATCATGCAATAATTTCTCTCTTCTAAACAATTGAAATTAATATTAGAATATATATATATACAATGCATATATATATATGTAAATGTGTGTGTTGTGTAAGTATATATGTTACATTTAAAACCCGAAATTCGTCAAAACCCGAATTTACTAAGCAAATTCTAGATTTAACTAATTATAAGCCAGCTCGGCAATACGCGTTCTAACTGAAATAATTTAGTTAAAACTAGAATTTCCTAAGTTAGGATTTTGACGGACTTCGGGTTATAACGGTAACATATATATACATTTTATAGTATATTTATATTCGCAGATACATGTGCTGTGAATATGTTTAATAGAATTTTTTATAAATAAGTATATAATATCTTGATTTGTGGAACTTACTACACGAAGCAGTGTTGTATTATATATGTGGTTTATAATATTAATTAATGCTGCAGCTGTACTTATTTCTCTAAAAGCAGTAAATATACAATATTTATAAGTAATATATATTATAATTCATTACGATTATAGATATAACATTTATGGAAAAATTATTATTACGGTAGTTTGATGTCACAAAAGTTTGATAAGATTCTCTTAAGAGAAACTTCGTTCTTAGCATGTTTTACAATAATGGAATGGAAAGTTCTGATATAAATATTGATGTCCTCCTTTGTTGCATTCTGTCTTGATTCTTTCCAATTTATGAAGCTATGAAAGTGAAATATCATATCTACATCATCTTAAATACAAGGAGGAAATTCAACATATTTACTGCATTCAAAGTTATGCAATACTTTTGTTAAAGATAGTCTCATGTAATCAGACCAATAAGACTTTTAAGAAAACTGTGCCTAATATCGCACTTTATTTGATAAAACTAAAATTTTGACTAAAAATATAATCAAACCACTTTATTTTATTCTAAGATTGTCTTAATGTGATCTCCATGGCATGAATGTTCAAAGTTTACTTTAACTACCTTTTTTGGAGGAAAACAGAAAAAGTAGCATTTGACGACATAAAAAAGTATTCCTAATATTGTACCTTTTTTTACATATATTTATTAAAAATACAATTATGACACACAATACATGCTGGAAATAGACACAACTCAAAATAGGATTGGTAAAGATATCCCCTTTTAACAATTAAGGAAGTCCATGGAGTTTCACGAACATGGGATGATGCGATCAGTATTCCGTTTGGCCGATTTACTCTAGAAAAAATATTCTGTTACTCATTGGGCAGGAGGCTGAGAGAGCTTCTAGAGGAAGACCAGTTAGAAAAAATGGGCGGTATAATGAACATATCTAGAGAGCGGAATTAGAATACACACACACAAGGAAGAAACATAACGATTCAAGTATCACAATGGTTTGCAAATATCTCTAATTTATAGAATAAAATTAAACATAATATATTACATATTTTCATGACAGAAATTTGTTTTTGGTACATATCTTTTTTGCCGTATTAATAACGGGGAAGATGCTTCTTGCAAAATTTCGAAATTTTGTTGAACTGCTACGTTACGCTTTATATCACTGTTCTGATTGAAGTAAAACAAAAGACCGTCCAAAGCAGCGTTGTTCAACAGTTTCCACTGCTCACTGTCTATGTAGAACAGAAAAGTCAAAATGATGTCAATTTAACGTTATATTGACTATAATTTACGTCTCTTGTTGGTCAATATAACGTCAAAGTTTACATCATTTTGACTTTTCTGTTCTACTTAAATGATAAAATGCAATACGTAAGAATCTCAATATCGTATAGAGTAGAAAATTAGGAACAAGAAAGAGCGATATTAGGTACAGTTTCCGTACAGTACGTCCATTCCTTTTACTCCGGTAAAATTTTACAATTTTTAATAAGATGATAAGAGTACTTATAAGAATGACATTTTCGTGGTGCGTAAAGGACTATAACTAATAATTTTATTTATACAAAAATTTTACTTGTGTAATTCAGAACGTTCTAGATGCTGTCCTTGCTTGAATCTTGCCATTTGTAGGCACTTAAACAATTCGACTGTACATGCCCATTTTACGATCTCTTGTCTCAAACATTTAGTAAAGTCATTTTCCATCGGACGTTCTTCAAATCCTAGTATTTCCAGAGACTTAGCTAATAATTCTCTCATTTTTTTCTGAAATAATATAAATTTTATATTTCTACGTTTACAAGAGGCACAATCTATGTGCGTTTTAAAATTTTTTCAGTGTGTTTTTATAGCTTTAATATCGGTAAAATAACTTTAAATTTATCATCATATAAATAAGAAATGACGTTAAATTATAATGCCGATACAATACTTTGGTCTGAAATTTTTGATATTTTATATCGAAATGGGGATTATTAAGAATTGTAATAGAATCACTTTAATCGTACGAGGGTCGTACGGTACAAAAGTAATGTCTCCTAATCTTTTTTTCTTTCGAATCTAGCACCATAGAAAATTTTGCGTTTTACTAAGTATACTTGAAGTCTCTAGTTACATTATGTTGAGTGATGGTGTTGTGATCAGTTATGGTAGAGTGTCACACAAATACTTCAAACTGGCGTGTGTTTGAGATATATACGCGCAACAAAAGCGGTGATTGAACTTTTAATATATCGTGGGAAAAGTAAATCCTATTGAAATCCATTCGTATTTCAGAAATTGTTTTATCATAAACATTTCTTGAGACGCGATTGAATTTCAATGTCTTCATTCAGCAGAAAAAGCAATTCAGTGAGCGATCAATAATTTTTTTTTAAATTATTCGACTTTGCATTTAGTTCTTCCCTGGATCTAAAAGTGTAGAAACCAATCTTAATAAAGAATCGTTGAGTGCTCATTGAGCTGCTTTTTCCGCTGAACGCAGTCATTGGAACTCACTTTTTTCTTTTACCTTCAGTAAGAAAAATTCAATCACTGCCCTTGTCTCTTAAGCACATTTGAAACACACATCAGTTCGAACTGCTCGTGTAACACATTCACGTAAATGATCACAATACCACACAACGCAACGCAATAGAGACTTCAAATAACAACACATTTAAACGCAAAATTTTCTATGATGCCAGATTCGGCAAAAAAATATTAGAAGGGATTACTTTCGTACCGACCCTCGTATATATTACATTTGAAGATTACTTAATTTTTGATATAAATACATGCTTTACATGGTGATCTAATATTTAATGTTTTTTGTATTATTCAATTATATGTTTGTTTAATTTATTACTGTATTAATTTATAACTGTTGTTCGTTACCTTAACATTTATGAAATTAATTTCTCTTGGCAATTCTTGTTGCGAATCTATTATTGCCAACGGAAACGCTCTCGATATATATTCAAACACTTTAAACATGGGATACCATGCTACTAATCTGTCTCTTGCGGTATAAATATTCCGTAAGTTCCCAGAATATAAATGAATTATCTGGCGCGTCATCATAATATGAAATGCGTCATCAATGATTTTAGCACGGTTAATGACACATATTTTTATATCCTTTAGAAATCAGGTAACGTGCATTTTTGCGCCAGTTTTTTGTATCATAATTGACGCGATAGTATCCTGTTGTGCAGCAACGAATTTTTACTGATGAATATGTTTGATTAAATTGGGCGTAATAATCATATTTTTCTATTTTCCTACTATCTTATATTAAAGTAACAAAGAGAAGTATAATGTATTGGAGATGATCACATCTGCGCATGCTCGGCCTGCAGTGCACGCATATTCGCACTTCCATACAAATACACGTTATGCATATGTTTATCTTATTATTTTAATGATTATTTTACTAATAATTTTGGAAATTGCTCTGAATATTTATGAATTTTATATAATATTTAATAATGTTGTATAAACTTCAATAAATTTCAAATATGCGAAAATAACAATAAATTTAAACACAAAATAAAATTTGTATTATCTAAATTAAAGCAATAATGAAATAGCCTACCGTATGTTTTATGTAAAGCTTTATTGTATTAAATTCATGTGTCTGGGTTATTTATTGGCCATTTATATAGAGGAGACCGGGGCACCATGAGCCACGGGGTACCATGGGTCATTGACTGTTTAGGATAATCCAAAATGTTTAGGTTGATTCAACTAGTATCATGTGACAGTTATTTCGTTGCCCATATACTTCGTATCAAGGTGGCAGTCATCAAAGTCCGTAGTCTCGAGACGCACGTGACATAAATGGTTTTCGTGATGCGTAAATAACTTATTAACCGTTTAGAAATGTTTTAATATTGTTTTTGTAGTAAAATATACACGTACCAAAAATTAGGTGTAACTTTCTAGCATCTTTTGTCATTTTACTACACTACAGATAATCATGTATCATTAATTTTTTTTATTACGTTTCACCGTTTTCTATATTAAGTGCATTCGGGGCACCATGGGACACTCAATGCTGCGGCATCATGAGTCACACGCCACCAAGGTTGATGATAGATAGATAGGTTGATAGGTTGATGATATATGTTATTTTTGATTGAAGAAAACATGTCAGAAGTTAGTTTTCCTAAAAAAAAAAAAAAAAAAAAAAAAAAAAATGATATTTCAGTAGTGGGTTCTGATATCTTTGTTTGTCCTGCCCAATCCTGAACAGTGTCATAAGAAAACGTTTAAAATAAAATTCTTTTCAACTTTGTAACTTTTCGTTATTTCTTGAATAAATAAACCTAGTTTTTGTGTGTGACTCCAGTGACAGACCCATGGTGCCCTGGGTATGGGGCACCTTGGGTCATTTCTCAAAAAATGTGTTTTAATTTTTTTCTCAAAAACTAATCAATATTTGCCAAATATGCTAAATAAATTTTAAAATACATAGTACTTTAATTATAAAAAAATAAGACAAAAAATTTTATATTTAAAAGTACTTTTCTGAGTTTGAATTTTTGTGGCTCATGGTGCCCTCCCCCCCGGTCTCCCTAAATAAGAAATACGATTATAATAATAAGGTATTTAATTTCGGAAAATGATCATAAGGATATATAATAAGGATGTGACAAATCTCTTCGTGATAAATACATATACATATTTACCAGCTTGCCGAATGTCGACAATTATCATCGCGTCACTAGCAGAACGCCCAAAATATGATATATTTGTAGACGGCATTTGCGGTGTTAGCAATATCTTAGCGGCACCTCCTATCATAACTTCTGATATAAACTTATACGTATCCACCATCTACCGTAACTCGATGTATTGAAATATTGCGCCAATGTTCCGTAGTGAGTGTTTTCTTGTGTCCAGCGTATGACAGGATAATGTCTGTCCATTATCCACTTTTGAAAATCACGAGATATGTAATTATGAGACGCATCAGCTAAATCTTCTTGTAGATATTATCCCAAAATTTGGTGGGAGTCAATGAGTGAAATATGCTAAATGTAAAAATTTATTATTATTGACAATAACTAGTATACAAACAGTTAATATAAATTATAAATTTGCAATTTATCTCATACGTTATTATGGGGGGATCCCGTTTGCCTACAATCCCGATTGCCAACAGCTTCGTTTGCCCACAAACATTTGCCTACAGCTTCGATTGCCGACATTCCCGATTGCCTACAGAGCGATTGCCTACAAGCATTATTGCGCACATATAATAGTTAAAAATACGAACGCACGTTTGCGCACATGGCCAAACACATTGCACACATGACATTATTGCGCACATTACACATTGCAACATAATTATTATTGCGCACATAAATAAGAAAATCATATTAGCACATTGCACAAAAACGATTGCACACATACACTTTGCACACTCACATTATTGCGCACATACAATTGTTCACCACATTGCCATTATTGCGCACATAAAATAAGAAAATCATATTAGCACATTGCACACATAACGATTTGCGCACATCCACTTTGCAC